>JAPYYZ010000904.1:0-10370 GCA_030522705.1 Eretmocerus eremicus
GAGCCAAACGGTTCCAATTTCTGACATCTGCCACAACCTTACCTGTCTCCGGTATGAAGGTAGACCAGTTTTCTTTCCATAACTCCGAGTAATGCCAGATCAGGAACAAGGTTTTGAAAGAACCTTGTTAGAGCTCCGATGGTCCACTTGCTTATAACATCTTTGCTGCGATATGGGTCACTGGTGACCCACACGGGATGAAAGAGTATTGACTTCTCTTGGGCGCCACAGGGCTTGATTGCAACATTGCACAACTTGGGGGAATCCTAATTTCTCGTCCTTCAACACTTGAAAAAATGAGCCCGATAGGGTTTGTTGACGACGAGTGTAGAGCTCTTCACAGGCACGCCTTTCCCAGGCGTGCTGAATCACCCGATTACGTCACAGCAGCGAAAGTGTGAGAGTATATTCTCCCTCATTTTATCCAGTTCTGGGTCCGTGGTATCATCGACTCTCCTGTCTAGCTCTATACTGCGTCTGTTACCGGCATCTACTTGCGCCATATTGGCGAAACGTACTCTGATAGCGTGATGCAGGGACTTCATCCAGTCCTTCGAAACCTCCCAGATCTTAATATAACGCCGTTTTTTTCTTGCGTCAGTCGACTTGTGGCTTTCGACCAACGAGATATGGTTTTCAATAGCACCTGTACTAGTTCTTTAGGCTCCTCGTTGTAAAGACCTTGGATCGCGCGCGCGCATGTCTAAATCTCTCTGTATGGTTACGGCCACGCTCGTTGGTGACCCAGCGACCATATAGCTCACTTCACCTTTATGAATGACTCGGCGTAGTCAACAGAGCCCTTTTTTATACAGGGATTCCACTTGTTTTGGAGATGTGATGCGTAGCAGCGATGATTTGACACCCGTAAAAGCTGGAAAACCGGACATCCAAATTACATAAGAACGACACGGGTAAGATATTGCAGTCATCGCTTTCGATCACACGGCGTGAGCACCTCAATGCCACACAAGAGCGCTAAATGGACGTCAATTCCAACTCTTTGTCGCAAGCGACCTCGATTAGTATATTAGAGTGCTTAACAATTCATCGCTCGACGGCCAGGGCGCCGTCTGCAACACAACCTTGCTGATGAGTCCGGGTTACGATGAACGCAGCTGCAGACGGAGGATGGAACGCAAGTAAGAGCCTCCAGTTCATTTACGTAGAGTCAAATTAGTAGTAGGGTGGGATCTAACCATTCCCTACAACCGATCTAGTAAAAATCCAACATCGGTTATCGCGATACGGATACCAGCTGCGAGTACATGAACCCCAAGTGCGAGCGCGCTCCGAGGCAGAATCACCACTGGAACAATGGTAAACTCACTCTGCGCGATCAGCGTTTGCACGCCTTCGACCTACGTGCTGCATCTACCCACACGGAGACCACAGCGGATACGCTGTACATAGCACGACGACGACGTCACGCAGGCATGGTAAACCGGCACACTCTGCATCGACTGCGTACGTACCCGCAGTCAAGTGAACGCGGCGTGGCATTTGCATAATTTCCAAAGTCACAGCGGCCGCGTGCTCAGCGTGTCTCCGGAGCTGGGATCAACCGCGTCAGCATTCCTCAGACGCGCGTGCAGCTCCAGGCCGTTTACCCTGTTCTATCCTTGCGCGCTCGCTTCCCCCATACGCAACTCCTGCGTGAATGCGTGGCACGCGCTCTGCTCTCGATACTCGAGTCGATCTCGCGCGAGTGCGCTCGCTCGTGGCCAACTTTGTGTTCGACCATCTTTGTTATGGAGTGACTCTGAGCACTTGACATTCAACACACGACTCTCGTGGCGTTTTACATATCTTTATGACGACTCTTGGTGGTATCCGGAATGCAGTCTCGAGGCTCTGAATGGGTTGCTGATTCCACAGCTTCATGAGTTGCGTGTCTCTTGTGATTAAATTTTACCTCAACGAGTTGAGAATTTGAGAAAATCTACCAAGTTTCTAGTGAGAGCAATCTTCAGAAGAGAAGCAAAGTTTGACGAGGGTCGAGAGATATCTGTAAATATGAGGTCCAGTTCTCATATTCAGGAAACAGAAAAATGTATTATTGCGGATGCATAGGTGAGAGCCGCAAAACCTAGGATCATTTTCAAATGTGCCCAATCGTTGTATCCAAGTTAATTTTTAAGTAAAATGTATTCCACAGAAAGAATCTCACCAAATATATGGAAATTGACCATATTTATCACTTTCCGTCGAACGTTCATTCGGACATTCAGCTGAACGTCCACTGAGAGATCCATCTGAACATCCCGCTTGACTTTGGTGAACGTTCAATAAGAGATTCGCATTCTGGTGGGGTTTAATTTATTTACACCATTGGTATGCAACGTCCATTACGCTCATATTCCTCGGTTATGATACCAGAGAAAACTCTTTCGATACCGGAACATTCCACTCAACGAAATGAGAACTGTATTGAGCTCCAATTCCACTACTTTTCTTCGATAATGATGAATTTGTTAGTTCCTGGTGTTTTTGATTTGGTAATAGGCAAAAAGAAAAAATCAATATTCGAGAATCCAGAATCGGTACGGGGAAAGAATCTAACCAGGGGAGTGTCAGGTCTTTGGAACACCAATCTTCACCAAAATTTTTTTATAGACTCGTACTACCGAGAATATGAAGAATCCCAGGTATCTCCGTCAAATGGGCCTTCTGTTCCGAGATACAGCTATAGACATTAGCATTGATAGTATATAGTGCCCATTTGACAGACATACTCTAGATTCTTCATATCCTAGGTGGTACGAGTCTGTAAAAAAATTTTGGTCAGATTTGGTGACCCGAAGGGTGTGGTCTCCCCTTGTAAGTCACATTCCACTCAAATCGGCGCAATATAAATGAAACTACCATGAAATGGTCGATTTTCATTTTCCAGCTTGAGTGTGACGAAAAAATGAAAATATAGAGTACCTGAGCCCCCTCAATCGACTCTTATTGATGTGACCGTTCTGTGCAATCAGGTTCGTGCTTCTTTTCCACCATGATCCAAGAATATACGATCAATGAGATGAGCGTCGAAGCGTATAGAAACTTGAATACTTGTGTCTCATAAGTTCTCGATTGCTCTCAATTGGAAAGGAACGGTTCGCAGTTTATAGTTATTAGTCTAATTATTTTTCTAGTTATTTTACTAGTTACTTTCATCCGTGATTTCGTGTATTATTGTTGGATTGATTAAGTTTGATGCAGTTTGTCATTTGAGTCGATGGTTTCCATACATGTTTCAATAATCAAGGCTTTCAATGGAGTGGCTCTTCAGGACATCGCTCCATTGCTACTCTCTAGAAATTTTGAAAATTCAATTCCTCGCTACTCTCGTGTTGGGAGAGCAACATTAGTCCCTTACATCTGCGAAGTAGGGCACCTCTCCACTTGATATTGATTTTGATGTCATGAGCCTGTAGCTAGCAAACTTTTTGGAAACCTAATTTTCGCGTTACAGCTCACGCGAGAACTCTATCCGACAAGGCCCCTCATTTTCCTCAATTTTGAAAAACGCGCCAAGCTCTCAGAGCCCGGAAATTCAATCTTCCGCTACTCCTTGTAACGAGCGTGTCTCGAGTGTCTGCTCTCTCCGCGAGGTAAAATGAGCTCGGGGGGTTGCGAAAGTTACATCATGAATCCCCGTCGCTGCTCTCGTTCTTTTACGTACTCGACCTGTCAAGGTTCCAACTTGGATCGAACTTTTGCGTAACTCTGCTCTTGACGTCGTCGAGGAGAGCCAAAGTTATTGGCTCGTTGAAGCTGCTGAATCATCTAATAGAACAGACGGGCTTATCGACGAGCTTTCAGCTCAAGTCTAATAGGACACCTCGTGTGTGAGTAATAATCCATATCGGTCTAGTACAGTATCGACCAGCGAGCGATCCCCGCGATACCGATACACCCGCAACACGCTGCACGCACTCAGCTTCGCGTTGGCGTCAGGAAGTAGCGGCCCGCTCCGCAGAGAGCCACGGGCGGGGCAGTGCTCCGCGAGCTGTACATCCGCATAAAGCTCGGGAGCCGTGGCTCGAGCTTCGCTGACGAGAGCCGGTCGCTCGAGGAGCGATCGCGCGGCCCTCTCTCTCTTCCTCTCTTTGACGGCTGTGGCAGGTGCGCGCGGCTCGGGCTGTATGCAGAGAGGGCGGCGCGCGGGCGAGCGCCGGGCCACCGCCACGCCGCCGCTCCCCGTCGATCGATCGAGCCGCTCTGATTCTTCTCTCTGCTTTGCTCGGCTCTCTCTCTCTGTGCGCACGCACCGACCATCTCTCGCCGAGCGACGCGCTACGGCCTCGTTACAAGCGCACCTACACCCCATTCGATTCGAATTTTCCCGCGCTCGGAGTGAGAGGCTCGAGCGACGATGTTCTCCGCAGAGAAAGAGAGAGAGAGAGAGATGCGCGCACGAGCTGTACGCCGGAGCTGTGGACGTCCCGCTCTCGCGAGATTAATACTGTGATTGCGGCGAGGCGCAGAGCAGACTCGCGATACCCGCGTGAATCGCAGCGAGACCCTCCTCCTCTGCAGAACGTTGGAGTCGTTAAAGCCTCGAGCGTATACGCACTAACGATACGCGTAATTTTACGCCGAGTTGCGAGGGCCTCGACCCGCCGCGGAATCGTATATTGGAGCGTGGGCGGGTCTGGCGCGTTGCTTTGCGAGCCACGCGTACCTTTCCCGGAAACACTACACTCTGCACTTAATTGGTGCTTTTTACAACATGTGTTCCACGGTGAATCTTGCGCTGCTGCTGACTCGCTCGGAGCGAGCCTCATTTCTGGAAAAGCGTTGCGATTTTTGGGGTTGATGAAACCGAATTCATTTTCTGTGCTCAGCTGAAGCAGAGAATCCGAATGAAACTCCTCCTGCAGTAATTGCCACGTTTCCTGAAATTACAAGATCAAAGGAATCCAGCACTCTCGAATCTTTGCCGATTCACAGTGGATTTCCGCGAAGCAATCAGCTCTGTCTCTTCGCCAAAGAGCTCCTGAATCTTGTAAATTTTTATTACTTCCTTTGTGAGGCAAGCGGCTGAACAGTGGCGTTGAAATCTCAAAGAAAGACTTGTGTCAAGAATTCCAAAGGGCAACTGACAACCATTCAAGGAATAGCGTAGCAAATGGAGATATTTTGCAAAACGTTCATTATAACTTGATGCCACATTGATTATCGATGAAATACATCTTCTTGCACCTTCGAAGGGTTTTCTTGTCTCACACAACTTCCTTCAAAGGGCGACTCTTGTGATCCGGTATCATTTCTCACATTTCTAGAGAACCCATCATGATCAGCAATTCCATTGGCATCGTCCGAATCGTCGACGTGATCCATCTATTCGCAGTTCTAGAGACATTGCAGCCAAAGATATTCGAAATTCGATTATAGCCTCGGCCTCGATCATTCAAACTTGGTCGAGGCACATCGGCGGTCGGGGGACCAGATCCAAAGTTGTGCCTGCTGAATATTCACGAGGAAATTAATTTAGCCGGGGACGACTTGAATGCCCGATCACGTGTTCCTCATCAAACTCGCCGCAAACTGCATAAGCGCCGCGATGTAGACGTCAGCGACGTGTGCTCTGCCCGTACAAAAGTGAGATGTATGAACAAGATCATACATGACGACATACCTACCGCACGTGGTGCACGGTCATACGTCATTGAACATCTGATGAGCTATACTGTACATCTGTATACAGTATTCCCTGCAAGTAGAATGATCCGGATATTCAGTTTTCGCGGCTTTTTCGTTAATCTATTCAATCGCACCGGGAGGCGGGGGGGGGGCGGATAAAAAATTGATACTCATTGAGGTTTATGTACGTATCTCGGAGCTCAACCCGCTACAGTTGCACCACACTGCATATATTCATTTAGAAGATGTCGAGATACAAAAAGGATGATGTTTTCAACAATTCAGCAATTGAGATTGATGGATGGTGCTAGACGCATTCTTTTGGCTGAATAAAAGTAAGTTCTCCGTTTACTCTCGAAAATTCATGTCACTCTGAAATGTTGTCTATAGTATAGCTCAGCTTCACTATTCAATTTGAAAGTATTTCAGCTCATTGTCAGTCTAAATGCAAACAGGACAAGGTATGTTGAAAAATATTGAATTGTATCAGAGTTATCGAGGAGCTCCCTCTAATTTTCGAGAAAAATGCTGCGTTTTCGGAAATTGAAAATTCTCATTCATGAAACTAGAACAGCCTGGCTGCCTTTGGTCAGGGTAGAATACACTTCAGTCTTTTCAAATTTATCAAAAAAAGCTTTGGAATGAGCTCATGTGCGCTGGAAAGTATCAAAGCTAGAAGTTTCAGATGCCCAGGTCGTCCGAATGGATGCAATAAACATCGTTAGCCAGTCAACTCAACTTTGATACGAATGAGGATAAAAAATGCGCTGTTCGATGACATTGGCAAAATGCTATCTACAGCGCGGATACATTCAGCTCACACTCGTCCTCGAAGAACCATCAATTAGTCATTAGAATATTTGCAATAAATTGCTTCAGCGCTTCTTCCACTTTTATTCGATAATGGTCAGACAGCGCACGGCTGTCGGCATTCCCGTCTCAACTCACACCCACAGCCAGAGAGCTTGCGCACTATATTCCATAGATCGCCGAGCAAAAAACGGTAAGCCACGACGGACAGATCGTCAATTTTACGTTGGAACGGTGGAGCGTCAATAGGCCATCAGACGCGGCATAAGTGCAGCAGTCGCTCGAACGTAACACGTGTCGGGCGCAGTCCGCGACTGTCGGCCGCGTCCGATGAACGAGGAAATCTAATTTGGCCGGGTAATGGGGCCCTGCTCCGCACAGCGCATCGCTCGATCAGCTGCTCGCTCGTGCATCTCGCGCGATCGATCGGCTGTGCTTTTATAATATTCCGGTGCAGGCTCGTACAGCCGCGGGCGATCTAAATATTTCCTGCACTATCCGTATCGCTATAGGTCGATTCCTCGGGCCTGGATTGCATCTCGACCTTGTGCACTCGGGCGATTCGACGTTGGGCCATCTGAAAACTGCAAGCGACCGAGCCGAGCTCGACTGACACACTGTTGCGGGCTGCATAATGCAGCCGAGCCGATGGCCTAATTGAGGCTAATGGTCGCGGGGGGCTTAGTACTGCCGGCGAGAGCGGGCCTGTAATCCGACGGGATCTCTTTTGTCAGGTCGGCCGCATTAGCTTTTTTTGCGCGGCCTTGTCATCCCGTCACGAATCGCAGAGAGAGAGCCCGGGACGCGCGCCGAATCTGATTAGCGGTGGATTTTGCGGCGTATCGATGCTGCCGCGCTCGCCCTCTGTACCTTATATACTCGATGCATTGCTGCGAGCAGAGCTTGCGCCCAGGCTCGCCGTGTGCCCACTGCTGCTGCTGTTTCGGGTCGCGGTTTTATGGATAATGCGACAGAGAATCCGACTCTCACGGTTTGCGGTGTGCCGCGTGCTGGGAGGGACATTGGCCACACCGCTCGATCGCCTTTCCTGTGTGTTGAGAAATTGTCGAATCTATTCTACGTGCATCGCTTACCGTCCGTTGCTATCGGTGAGTTCTCTTGTTTGCTATTCAAACGATCCCTTTGTGAATTATATCTACGAATAAATACGCCTCGATTGAAAATTAAGAAATTGATGAGAATCAAATTCCACATGGGCGCGACCCCTCCGTTACACTATCTCGAAGGCAAATGAGCAGATTTCCGTTCTGAATTTCAATATCCCACACACTGTGTGTAGAATTTTGAGCTACAGGGGATCCCGGGAGGATGGGGGCAGTACGCAAGCCCCTGGATTGGCGTAATTCAAGCTGCCCCGAAGAGTTCGTATACATTAGCGCGATATTAGACCGGGCAAAGTTGCCTATATCCACTCCGCAGACTAATTAGCATCAATCCTCTGCGTGGCTGCAACAGGATCGTTGCGAATGTCGGTACATTTGTATCCATCCGCTCGCTAATTTACGTGCTTTCTCGCTTGTATTTCAAACTATTTGAGCTATCTCTCTCTCTACCTCCCTGTATAGCTCGACCGATATTGCCGCTGCGTTGAATGGACCCCAAAACTAAACCAAGCGTACGAGAACATACCGCGACGCTCGCTCCGGCCTGTTAATCAGTTTAGAAGCTGAAACGGATATAATTGCACCCACTCTCGTGCCAAAGTCAAACGTCAACATGTCAAAAACATTCCCCACGCGCCTCACTGCGCAACTCGACATTATTGCTGCTTTGCGAATTACCAGGCAAATCTCGCTCGCAATTCTCTCGCTTTGCGCGTGGTCTACCCCACGGGCGCACCATTTTTGTGCTTATTGGGCTCGAAGTAGATAAGTACCTAACTTCCCCGTTTAAAAAAAAAACACCGTCGATAACAGGAAATACCGCAAAGTGAGTTCTACAAAGGGAAGTTGTAACTCCCTGTGCAGAATGTGGCGTCTTTGCGCAGTCGAGGGGCGCGGCCGCTGTGTTATACTGTAATCCAGGACGCTCGAGGAGAGCCGTGGCTGCATGGCAGCGAGCGACGAGGCAGCGGAATTCCGAAACGGGTCGCGAGCCGGCCTCGCAGAAACCCCATCTGTGTCGGCTTCAACAGTTTCAAAATAGATAAGCAGGGATTCGACAAAATGCGAGCGAGAGATGGATGCGGCGACCGGGGGAGCGAGCTCGCAGAGCGCGGCTTAGCACTCGTCTCGTACAATATATCCGTCAGGTCGCGCCGCGCCAGTGGAAAGCCAGCCGTCGTTCCGTCTCGCTCACGCGCATCGAACTCCATGACGGATGCGCTTCCTCGCGACTGCCTCGAGGATATATCCCCGCCTCCCCCTCTCTCTTCTCTTCTTGCGAACGCGAATTTCGCCAAACCGAATCGCTCGAGCGTAATCCTAATCGCCCGTCGCCCGTCTTCGAAGATTTGCCTCCACCACGAGATGGGCAAATTTCCCCGTACGACCATACTATCGTATATGTTGCTTCTCGAACGATCTCCTAGACGCTGGGTAGGATCTGGGCGTAGAAGAATTTTCTGCAATACTCGAGAATTTCCACGGCAACAGCGCAATAACACTCGGTATCCGCGCAATCTCCGCCACGACCTTCCGTGCTATAGCCGTCGCCGCGCCGTCGACGAGAGCCACGGCTGCCCATTAGTTTGAGCCATCAGAGAGAGGCTAAGCTGCGAGGCCAAAGGCTTGAGGCTCCGCCCGCAGCTAGATTATCTCTCGCTCTCCACGGTGAGAGACAGAGAGAGGAAGGAAGGGGGCTGCAATCGCATCTAGATGGGTCGCTTTGACGCCCCGATAGCCGAATTAATTCACTCCGTCTTCAGAGGGATGAGAGAGAGAGAGAGAGTCGACAGCGCGAGCAAGCAATTTCCAGCAATGCGTCAGCCAGGATGCAGCTCCTGTAGTGAAGTAGACTATACGCTCGTTCAATTCCGCCGCTCTGAAAGAGTCTCGAGACTGTCGAGGGAGCGCAGACCAATGCTCGGCGCGCTCTACATTCCCGGCCGGGGGATAACAAGCGGCTTGAGACTGCATGGCCGCGCGGGTATGGCACTCCACTCGATCGTTCGCCAGCAGTCCACGAGGAAGCTTGAATCCGCGGAGCGATCGCTTGTTTACATGAGCGAGGGCTGCTTCGGAGGGTCACTAGCCCCTCGCTTTCGGATGCCCGCGCTTGGAACTCGGGCGGACATTCGAATCGCGGCGTGTAAGCAAAAGCAGCGAGGAAAAGAGGGAGAGAGAGAGAGAGAGAGAGAGAGAGAGAGAGAGAGAGAGAGAGAGAGCGAGTCGGACACTCGAATAAGTATGAAGAAGACGTACTGCGAGATTGAGCTCGTTCTCTCGTGGTCCAGTGTACCGCGTAGGGACTTGTCGAGTATATACACTCTCGGAAGAGCAATCCATTATCTCATTCTCTTTGGAAAGCTTTTCGCTCAATAGACTCGTCGAATCATTGTGAAGGAGATGCACGTTTGAAAGATTCCCCGAATTTTGTGCTCTGTAAAAGCAATTCATGCTTTCAATATATAAAAACGATAATCTTGTGATAACGAGTCCTTCTGATGTAGATGACGAAATTCTGGAGCCACTGGGTAGCATTGATGGACCTTGATCGATAGGTCCAAGCTTTAGCAAATCATGGGCTTGTCGGTGATAACTAACAGCATCTAAACAGTTCTGTTAGTTCTCTAATCGTTGCGCGGGATGCATGAGATATCATCGTAGTATATGAACTGTATAAATGAACATCTTAGTACGCGCAATGAGCCACGCCTCAACCTGCTTTACGAGTCCATGTCCACGAACCTCACACTTGATATTCTGTTTCCAGCTCAAGTAGAAAAGACTGATGATGGAGGTGAT
>JAPYYZ010000905.1:0-23080 GCA_030522705.1 Eretmocerus eremicus
GGCGGCGGCGGCGGCGGCGCACCGTGAGCTGGTGAGACAGTAGGTGAGGCTGGAGGGCCGCCCGAGCAGTCGGGCTGCTGCGAGCCGGCGCCCGGGCCGCAGCCGTTGACGCCGGCGGCGCCCGCACCGCCCTGACGACCCCGCCGAGGACCACCTGCGTGACACACACAAACCGAGCCACGTACCCACGACTGTTGCGCACCTCCCGTCTACCACAGCATAGTACATGGTCACGATGCAGCAAGGCCAAATCAAAGACAGACAACGACACCGATACTCACACCCGAGTTCCCATGTTGCACAAGCACGCACTCGCTCTAGCACTCAAGCTCACGTTTGGTCGGCAAGATTTTTGGGCCCCAACGGCGCCGCACTCGGAAAGCTCGCGTTCCACGTAAGAGTGGCGTATCGCGCACCAAAAGCAAAACGTTGGCACTTTCCGAGCCCAATTCGGGCGCTAGGACGGCTCATTTCCCGAGCGAAGCGAGGGAAATAAGTCCTCCACGCTCAAAATGCTTCGTGCGAGCACGGGGCAATGATAATTTTTCATCGTGGAAACCCTCTAACTGCCGCGTTTAAACGCGGTTTTAGGGTTCTCACGATGAAAAATTATTATTGCCCTGTGCTTGCGTGGTCATTCCGGGGGCGGAGGACTTACTTCTCTCGCTTTGCTCGGAAAATAAACTGTCCTCGCGCCCGAAATCGCCGGACGCCCCCGGGACGATAATATATTATTTCATCATGAAAACCCTAAAACCGCGTTTGGAGCCCGAATTCACCACCGACGCACGATAGTTCCACGTTTTCCAGGATGTACAAAGTCATTTTTCCACGATATTTTTTCGGATTGAAAAAAAAGCAATCAGCATTTGCAAGCTATCAGGACCAGACTCCGAGCCAACTCGGTCAGGAATGAATCGCGGTGAGAACAAAGCTTGCAAAAGCATCCTGTAGCAAAAAACACATAAATGGATCCCGAATGCGTGATAGAGAACGAGAAACGATTTTGGTCTGAATGATATTTACAATCGCTAAAATCGAATCAAGATCTAGAACCAAGGCTCTTTTATTCTTCATCGTGTAGTTATGATATTGAGATTGAAGCAGAAACGAGACGGTCTCGTCTCTGACTGAAAACGAACAAATGTTAGAAATCTAGGATTTGGTCTTCATAGATTTTCAGCAGGGTTCAAATCTATAATTGAATCTCCGCGCTGGTTTCTCAACACGAGAATTATGAAGCATAGTTGCGAGCCTTATCAACTTTCTTACAACGTTTTTTAAAAGTTCTCAAACATTTCTTCCCGATATTTCCTATCTCTCACCCGAACCTATACCAGTCCTTCGTGAACATAATTTCTCATTCCACTGTGGTCTTTCCCTCAGTTCTCCGTGATTCGTAGCTGAATAAAATCTCGTGTCGGATTTCAAAAACATTTTTTTCATCGGAACCGCCAAATTTTTGTACTCGGATAAAATTATTTTCGAAATCAAGACTGCAATTTCCAGTAGGAAAGATTTGCATTGTCTCTAGTCATAAAACGAGACTGTGTATAGCCATGTTACGACGTTCTTGGATTGTAGCGATGGAAAATTGTCAAAAGCCTCAGGGTTTTGCCAAGAGTCGCGATCATTGGAAAGCCTCCTCATTTTCATTGGATGATTCGTAATTTCGCACGGTTCAAGTTTGAGTTACTTTTTCTGGAAAAAAAAGAAGTATTAATTTGATTGTATGGTTGTATCGAACCAATGTAATCCCCTGAGAAGATTTCCTCAAATGAGATTCTCTAATTTGAGATAACTCACGTGGACCTTTTGATCATAACGTGATGTTGAATGAAAATCTGGATGAAATAGTTCGAGAAAATTTAGTATGACTGATATAGAGAAACAAAGTGTGGGAAGAAGAATTTTATTGGTTCCTCGAAAGTTAAGCACCCCTCCTGAATGTTACGAACGTGGATAACATAGAGCTCTGAATTATTTGCGAAAATCTTGAAGAACTGAAGAACGCACAGTGAAAAAGGAAAAATATTCACAATATCCCGATGTCTAATATCGATTTAAATCTCGGGAATGGTCCATTAGGGCCGAAAATTTCAATCACTCAACGTGAGCTTGTTCATTCGCACAACCTAACACCCAATGGCACACATCAACAACACGGCCAAAATACAAATGCATGCGCCGCAGCCAGTTCGCACACTATCGAAAGAGAGAAAGTAGAGAGAAAGAATAGTTACTTTGCTACGTTCACATAAATGAAATGTATATACTTAGGAGAAATTGTAAGTTCATATAGTCAGAGAGTAGGATGCTCGCAGTTTGCGCCATTCCTAGAGCAGCATGTCCATTGCAGCCTTCACAGTGGCACTATATTCATGTAAATCATAGGTATAGTATAGAGGCCAATCTCGAGTAACACAGCTATAGTATAAATAAAAAGTACATAATAATAATCGAGATAGGCCAACCCTGCATGCACTCGTTTTTTAACGATGTCCCTTTCGCTAAGGCTCAAGAGTAAGTTGCTTCTCGCCGGACCGTCTAACAAGACTGCGATACTCTATCAGAATCGCTGATACAAAGTCGTTCCGAAATTCGGAAAAATTGTACGTTCAATTTTATAAAGGCCTTGGCAGCGATTGGGAAACCGACGTAGACTTGGGAGGCTAGAATAATTACCATATTTATTAGAGGCTCGATTGAAATTTTTCAAATCAAGGCACTCACTATGATGCTGCGTATTTCACTCGAGCGATGCCCTGACGGCCATTCGATATGACAGTACGATGTTCATATCGTTTCATCGAGATTCAAAATGGTTCAGTCAAATTGATAATGATCGTACTTAATCGTGTATGCACAGATAGATAAGGGACGTAACAAAAGACCAGACCTTGAATATTTTCCTTCAACAGTGTTATATTTTTCATCAATCGCGTCAATATTTTCGCTAGATTTGGTACATCATTTTTTTACAATTGACAAGGTCATTGATTCTATAACTGAGTGAATGGATACATTACAGTTTCCAGTAAAAACTGGCGGATAAGTTTGTAAAAACAGTCTGATAAAATTCTGTTGAAATTCTTTTTCATCAAATTGATGTAAGGCTCCAAAGATTTTCTGTGCAGATCAATTTCAACATGCCTATGCGTGATTGAATTGCAAAAATGTACAGTGCTACTAAAAATATGGTAATTACTGGGTTACTCGAATTCTTCAAATATGTTAATTACATGTTAATCAACTATAAAGTCAGAGATTGTGAATCACGTTAAGTATGGGACAACTTTGTCGATCAATAACAAACAGTATCCTCCCCATAACGCCACAAATCCACTGACGAGCTCTTCTTTCAATGCTCGCAGAATGAATTAAAATTGGGTGCAAGGGAAACATATAACTTCGTGCACGCAAGAAGTATTTCGGACTTTTTGGAGAAAAGAACGAATGGCGCTCGCGAAGAAGATCCAGGTAAAGATAACCAAGCTACGAGTTACAGATGAGACAAGTTTTCATAACGTGCATTGCAAACAACGCTACCCATCACCAAAAATTAGTATCACGTAAAAGTGTTGTTATCAAATCCAGGAAACAATTGGAATACAAACAGACACAATATTATATCCTCATTGTCGGAGCCACTGTCGCATCAATGACAAATTCTCATTGATTCAAATGTTTTCTCATATCGAAATTCCAAGACGATTGAAGCGCACTGCGTGTTAAGGAATTCTTACGAAAGGTAGGAATAAAGACGTATGCCGACTCGAGCAAATGAATTTTCTCAAGTGTGTCCTTCAGAAAATATAATGAGTGAAATGTCATGCGTTTTTCAAGGTTCTCAATAAAAAGCCAGTAGTCAGAACATAAGCTTGGCACTCACACACATCAAACACTCACAATAGAAAACTCAAAATCCTTGAAATGTTGAAACTTATGCGGTTAAACATGTATTAGGATTGAAATTGAAGGAATGAGCCCCCTATCTCTCTAAAAAGAAAACGAATGCAGTTGTGATGTGCGATGTAAAATGTGTGTCATGCCTTTGCAAAACGTGTTTAAATAGTGCTATCATTGTTTCTCGATTAAAATAATTTTGCGACCCCTTTTATTCGATGAAATGAAATTGCAGGTACTCGAGCGGGTTCACTTGAATCAGGAATAATTATGAGAATGCCTATGAAATTCAGAACGAGAGACATGTTGATTCCAGTCACGTGTGTTCACACAGAAAATATTTTGACAAAATGAGAACAATGTGAGACTGTGAGATTAATGCTTCTGATTCATTCACGATTCTATATAAATTTTTACCACTCGGGGACGAAAGTACGTGCTTCTCTTCCACTCCGACGAGCAGGACCCACGCGCACTTTCTCTCCTTTGTAGTAAAAAGTATAATACGCTTCTACGAAGTGAAGAGGACCAACCCCTCTCGGGTTCTCACCACTCGGCTTCGCGAAGAGCGATAATATTCACCCGAGAGGGACTAACCCTCTTTCACTCCCTAGGTGCGTAATCTAATATTTTAGAACCAGCAAAAGTCAAGTATCAACGTTTAAAATATGCGAATGGTTAGAAAACAAGAGGGAAAAACGACGGTTATTCTAAAACAGGGCTCAAAAGTACCGAGAAAGCGCAAATGCCAAATAAAAACTGAAATTCCAATTTATAATAAACTCTTATTGCAGGTAACAGTACATATAATTTCGTGTACATTTTCTAGCTCTGATTATGAAATCACAAGCAATGCTTGAATAATAAAAACAATCAATATACTTAGTAATTGCATAAAATACTAATACGTCGAGGAAGATGGTAATATATTAAAATATCATCAAATATGTAACACTGTCTGCAACAGACATTTGTTCTTTTAGAGGCTCACTTGATCATCAAGATAAGTAAAATTAGAATATCTTTGCAAAAAGATGATGAACGAAAATATAATCTAAGTAGAGTGCATTAGCAGGAATCAATACGTAAAAAGTCATGATGAAAATGATAACAATGAACAAACGCAATTAGAAGACCAAAAAGTATGATAAAGCAGTGAAAGATGTCCAGAGACTAAATGGATAGAAGAACATCGTTTAAAAAGATGACAAAAAAATTGTCAAAAAAATCCGACATAATGATAAATGGAGCGCTCTGCTCAAAGAAAGAAGTAAATTGAGCTTATTTCTTTTTGTGGCTCCAACCTGGCTGGTCCGAAGCAACTGCGTCGGCTATGCTCCGAGAATCAACATCGGCGGGACCGGGACTTAGTTCCTTAGCAGGATCCCCGGAGGAAGTAGGACCGTGGGAATGACCGTAATGGTAGACCAGACCGGGTCTAGTTTTATACCGTGCGCTGCATACTGCAAAAGTGCAAAGTACTTGTTTTCCCGCAAACCACCTGATGCAATGGCTTTTTGATTCTCTCTTAATCTTTATGGTATAGGTTCCAAGTTTTGAAAAAAGAGAGAAAAATAAAAATAAAATGAAGAAACAGGACGGGACGAGCTTCCGTACAATACTAGGATCGTGAGAAACCGGGAAAAAATCAAGTGATTTTCCGAAGAACATCTGTCCGACAACTTTGATGGAAAATTTCATCATTATGTAAAATTTGTAGAGTGCAGCATTTGCCAAAAAGTTTGACTCCAATATTGATAGAGTGCAATTGTACATATAAAAAAGACAGCAGTCATGGATCAGAAAACCACTCAATAACGGAGCTGGGTCGGAGGGAGGGGGGAAGCTTTAACAGGAGAGCACTGGCACACTTTCCGCACTAGGACACATCCCTAGCCACCTATCAATCTATACGTGTTTGACAAGCAGTGAAAGGGTTTCCAGCCCAGAAAGCAAAACTAATACGATGCAAGGCTTGAAAAAAATGCTCGATTACGCCTACGGCAAAATCAGCTCGCTACTAAGGTGAGCCAAGTAAGAACAATCTTGCTTTCCGTGTATGTATGGTTATTTGCATCAATTGTGAATCTCCAAAGGCATTTGATAGTTGACTTCTTTAGGGACGCTCAAATGATAACGTTCTTTAGAATTTGTAATCAAGATCAAGAGTGAACTTTTGATGATTTATGAGTATGCCAGAAAATACCATTAGAATACTACTGGTCTGAGGTTCCTATTCATCCAAACCCAGACTGTTCAGTTTCAGAACGTATTCAACAAATTCACATATTCCTGAGACAAACTGAATCATTACAGCCAACAATTGAAAGAGCACAATATACATGAAAATTTGGTAATTTGTGGAATAGTAAAATGAAGGCATTTTGTAAATGAGATTGGATGGGATTCTCAATCATGTTTTTCAGCGGATGAAATTTATGGAAGGTAAGATCCACCAAATACCTTTGAATTGAAATGCTAAATCTAAACAAGAGCGTTATGAAGAGATAACGTATTGGCAGGCACATTCGAGTTATTCTATAAGACCTCATGATCAATGATCCTCCAACATACTATTTCTAATGATTACTTTTAGTTTCTAGAGTTTACTATGTTTCAGATGAAAGAGAAATCTAGTTTCTTCTCCAATCTTATTACTAGTAAATATCTACTGGCCAAATTTTACTATTAATTTGCAGGTGTCAACCAACTTAGACTACTTTCATGTTCTGCAAAAAGCGTTTAATCAATCCAATTTCCTTGGACACTCTCAATTCGCTTTTCGTTTATAACAAGTTTTTCCTGTTTCATTTCTAGTGGAATCTTCAACTACATAAATAACAAATATGTTCTCATAGTTCATCTCGAATTTTCAAACATGTCAAATAAATATATACGAGGCTAAGAGCATTTTCATTACCGAGTAATAAAATTTTTGGAATTTTCTCTTACAAAACTATTTCATACAATTTGCTAAACACTTCATAACTCATTGCAATTAATGCTTCGTTTCTCAACTATCAATTATAATCTTTCAAAGGAAAGATTTTCATTCCATTGGATATGACCAACGGAATATGAATTCGATACGCGTTTTTGTTCTAACCGTATCATATACTTTGAGCAGAATAGAGATAACTGTAGAAAATCAAACGAGAGAAGGTTTTCATTTATAGTTGTATCTGTGGTTAAACTTACGGTCACAAACGAACGGCTTATCAGTATCACTGGCATCGTAGGTAATCTTTTTCCTTCCGCGACCTCCACCCTGAAAGATACCATTGACAATTTCCAAAGCGTTATTGAAAAGTTATACCATAATATATCATGAAATCTCATTTAGTTGAACCTTTGATCTCTTTGCTGCCGGACTATCAGCCGAAGGTGGGTGACTTCTTGCAGGATGATGTCCAGCCCCTCGAGGTTTCCTTCTCCTTCGTTTACTACTGTAACTTTCTTCGTAATCAAAGTCACTATCAGGATCAGGCTCCTCGTATGGGTCTATATCTAACATGTCCTGTTCATCATAAAACCAGGCATCTTTGCTATGTTCATCTGGAACAGAAATCAAATTAGTGGTAGTTGAAAGTTTGTCACTCTAATATCTTCCATACATCTTCAAGTGGAAATCTGCATATTTGACAAATGTCAAATGCATGGAAAATTTTCTTGGTAATACAGTGCCACAAATAAACAATTTATAGTCCAGTTAAACTGAAAAAGCACCTTTTAAAGCTAAAGAGTCTTTGCTATCGTCATTGGCTCCAGGTACAGTATTTTCCACGCTCTCTATTCCTTCTTCAATGTCACCTCTTATGGGACGCTTGGGGTGAAAATAATTCATCAAATACTGTCTTCTCTTCTTTCTCCATCGTTTGCTGGGATATGTGTAAACTTGTCCATGCTGCAAACCGGGGAGACGTTCCCGCGCAGACATGAACAGATTTGAATGGTTCTGTGCGACTCCTGTAAACAAATCAGATTGATCAGTAATCGATTGAACAAGCTTTTGACAAATGCACTCTGGCAGAATCTCTGTTTCATCCAAAACTGCATTTTCAAAGTATGGGCCTACTTTGTCAAATTCAACCACAAATCAACAAGTGTTATGGAGCTTTAAAGGGAGACGGGTCACTGAAATCTTCCATCAGTTGCAGCGCGAGGAAAATTCGCGACGCGAGTCGCTGGGAGACACGGCAAAAGCGAGGGAAATCAATAATGCGGACAGGGGAGAGCGAGAGGTGAGAATCGCGCGGAAAGCAGAGCAAGGTAGGTCCAACGAAGGCGCCTCGGCGAAGCGGGCTACTTATGGCGTTGCTGCGTTACACAGAGCAACGCGTCGGGCTGTCAGGATTTTCGTCGCCCTCGGCCTCGGAAAGAACTCGCAAATCGCGGAAGGTTCTTACTCACAAGCTCGAACTGGCTATGCAAGTGCAACTCACCCGTTTGGGAGTCGAGGAAAGGCATTCGAAGCCGGCGTTCCCTGCATAGTCGGCTGTTGAACGTGGACGAGTTCTCAATGGCTTCCCTGTACTGCGAGTCGTTGAGGAAGCTGTGGAGGCACGCGATTACAGTTTGGAGTTCGAGGCAGGGCTGGGAAAGCGTCATAATAGGGGCTCACCTTTCGATTTTGGCTAGATTGGCCTGGTTCACGCTCTGCAGAATCGATTCGGCTTCCGCGGAGGGCGCGACGGACACCGCCGTCATCTTGCCCTGCCGTCTGGCATTGGACTGAGCTTGGCTCGCAGAGTGCAATGAGCGAGTGTGGTGTGTGTCTGTGTGCGCTGATGCCAAGTGGCGGTCACTGCCCGAGTCAAGCTCGCAAGCTTATCGAGCAACTTGTTTGCTGATTTGCTGACAAATACTCGTGAACGAGTGACACTTTGCATGGCAAGACACATGAGCCAAAGCCATATCGGGGCATTTTGGTCTGGTTCGGGTCTGGATTGATTGATTGGTTCGCGGCCACTCGCGGGGCGTTGATAAGCCGGAACCGGAAGGAGTAAACTTTCAAGTCAAGCTCAAAAACGCCAACGCTCCCTCGCGGCTCTGCGAGCTTTCAGCCCCCGAGCGCTGGCTATGAGTACATACAGCACATTTTCCCACTAAAATGAGTTTTTCAAAAAGTCTGGATTATTACAAGTTGAGCTAATCACAGGAAAAAATATTACGGTAAATATAGGACGAAGACAGAGCTAGTATTTTATTACCATCGTGACAATGGGTTATCTTTAGAGTTTCACAAATAAAGCAGAGAGTGGGGCTTTGGTTGGGCACTTTTCGTGTTGCGGCTATCCTACGATACTTACACCTACGTGCGATGCGGGATCTTGAGAAGTAGCTCAAAAGAACTTATGGAAAAAAATTTCAGAACCCCATTGTGCAGATTTTATAGTTCTTTTGTAGATATTGAAAAAAAAGTTTTTGTTCAACATCGCCCCAATTTTTGGGGCATGTCAATATTTTCAAACGTTCCTTGCCCATTACGGAGCTCATCTCAAAAACTTCAAAATGAGCCAAGGCGCGAAAAATTTCAAGCAAGTGTGGCTGGGATATTCCCTTTGCAAGTTTTATTTCTCAAAGTTCCAGGATTCCTCTTTGTGAAGAGTCGGGGCTAGGGTGGGCCAGAAAATGAAAATTTCCGGAAATCATTGTAAGCCTGGAGGTTGGATTTGCAGTCTTTCTGTAAGTAGAGATGAAAACTTTTTTGCTGGATGCCGAAGAAGAAATTCTTCAGATGGCGCAAAAGGCTTGAAGTCTCATCGAAAATAGAGCAAAGACGCTATTTCAACAATTTTTACGGACAAGAACTATGCGGCCCGCAACTTTGGAATCGGAATGAGGCGCTCATCAAACAATGATTTCCGCTTACGAATTTTTTATTGTATCGTCCGAAAAACAACCTCCCTTGATTCCTATAAACCTCGTGATGATTTTTAAAACTCAAACAGCCGGATTATTGTGAAAAATCGACGTTCATCAGATTCTGCTGATTTCTCTTAATTCTAAGCTTTTGTGAATACTGCGTTCCGATCCGCATAACCGATCCCTCAAGTATCTTTCTCTATGTATTTTGACCTCCCGAATACGATCCCATCGTCCTATGATGAGGCGTGAACAAATCAAATTTGGGGTATAGGCCACCGAATTTCAGCAAATTTTGGTGAATTCAAGCAATTTGCCTTCAAAATCTGAAAAACGTTTAAAATTGATTGCCGACGCTATTTTTGATGTTCTTGATCCCGCGATGATACATTATCTTTAGTTTCACTTGTGATTTCAGGCCAAATTTCTCTGAATGCCCAGGAAAGGGATGAGTCGATCGTAAGAATGTTCCAGCGGTCCGTCGAATAAACTCAAGAACTGCTCAAAAAATGACGTAAATTGCTTCTCCTTAACAAACATTCTATCAAGTTATCTAGCACTTCATCACTCGTCAAAATAGTTCTTCCTAGCATTACGAGTACAACCGAAGAGAATGCACCTCTGCGGAGTCAAAAATGCCCCGTAACAGCAGCCATAGTCAATTTAATGAATTTTTATTGGCCTGTGACCCAAATTCGATTTGTTCACGCCTCATCATAGAACGACGGGATCGTGTTCAAGAGGTCAAAATATACAGGGGGAGACACTTTCGGAATCGGTTTTTGCCTATTACGGCGCAGTGTTTACAAAAAGCTTGGATTTAAGAGAAATTAGCAAAATCTGAAGAACGTCGATTTCCCACAATAATCCGATTGTTTGAATTTAGAAAATCCCCACGACGTCTAGGAATCAACAGAAGCTGTTTTTCATATGCTACGACAAAAAACTCGTGAGTGGAAATCATTGTGAGCGCATTCTGACCGCAAAGTTGCGGGCTGCAATAGTTCTTTTCTGTAAAAATCGTTAAAATGGCGTTCTTGCTCTATTTTTGATGAAACTTCAAGCCTCTTGCGCCATATGAAGAATTTCTTCTTCGGCATCCAGCAAAAAAGTTTTCATCTCTACTTGCAGAAAGACTGCAAATCCAACCTCCAGGCTTCACAATATTTCCGGAAATTCTCATTTTTTGGCCCACTCTATAGCTCCGACTCCTCATAAAGAGGAATTCTGGAACTTTGAGAAATAAAACCCGTGTCACATGCAAAGGAAATGTATCCCAGCCACACTCGCTTGAAATTTTTCGCACCTTGGCTCATTTTGAAGTTTTTGAGATGAGCTTCAAAATGAGCAAGGTGCGTTTGAGATTATTGAGATGCGCCAGAGTCAAAAGCTCAAGAAGCTTCAATTTCGGAAAATCAGCAACTCCGGATTGTTGAGATTTCAATTATTTTCCTCTTTAAGTCGTTTTGAAGGTACTGAAGTAGTTTTAAAGTCGATCAAGGTACGTTGAAAAATATTGAGGTGGGTAGTAATTATGAGTACCGGAAGCTGTGCGATGATCCTCGAGAGTGAAAAGGGCTAATCCCACGATTATCTCAAAAATACCGACGTAGCTCGCATTTGAAAATAGGAACGCGGTAGTATTTCAATTCCAACGGAATAATGATCCTGGGCCATAGTACTAAATCGCTACGTGCGCAAATTTTGATGTCATTTGAGGTCAACCTGTCACCCCTTCCTGACAATTGTGCGCTAGAACCGATGTAGATTCGAACATCAAAGTGGAGCAAGTACATAAAGAGCCGAAATCTTGCTACATACCGTAAACCGGGTCGACTTCGGCCACTTTGGCACTTCTGATCGAGTTTTCATTGCGATTTTCGGGCCAAACCATGATGTACGTATACTCCCACTGCTTCATTTTCACTCACTCGCCTCACCGAAAATTCAAAAAAAGAGGGTGTTCGAAGTCACCCCGGCATCCGGGGCGACTTTGGCCACCTTCGTCAAGCAGCTAGACTTAGCTGACTGAAGTGACCTTCATCGTCTGTTTGATTGTATCGGCGTCATCAGGTAAGACTTTTTAGACTCGGAATGAAAGTTTCGAGAATTCCTTCTTGCGAATTTTGAAGAAAAATAAGAAATTCAAGTGGTAAAAATGGGAAAAGCAAGTCCGGCCAAGTTGAGGGCCAAGCAGTCGGGGTGGCCACAGTCACCCCGGATGAGCCTAGACTTTACGAGTCTTCATTTAAATGGCTATTCTAGATGACCGTTGCACTCCATAATGTAGGAAAACTTTATTTTTATCGTTGTTGACTTTTAGGTTCAGAATCTGCAAGTTTCCGCAATAATGCTCATATGTAGAAAAGTCAACGCTACTCCAGTAAAAAATCTGTGGAAAAGATGAGTTATATATCTCACAGGTTGTCAATCAAATAACTTATAGAAATTGTATAATTCTCATTCCATCGACAGGAGCTCGCGATGAAACATTGATCGGTGCATGCAGATCTTTCGTCAGTTACTTACAAATAGCTGTTTTCGCTCGTGACTACCTGTATGAGTGAGCATAAGACAAAGTAGGTTACGCGATAAGCCAGCCTATCATCGTCTATAGATCCATTCAACAATCTCACTCGCTTTCAGTTCACCTCAAATCCAAAGGCTTGGCACAATAATGTAATGTCAACTTCTCCGGTCGCTCCAGGAAATCGTCCGGCTTTTGCTCGCGCCACGCACGCGGCTAACCGTCACCGATCGGCCGATAATATGAGTCCGATGATTGAAAAGCCGGCTACGCTAATAGAAGGTAAACGTGGGTGGGCACTAGGTATAGTAGCAGCCCCTATTCATAAACACGACGTGTCTGCGCGAGCGCGGCGTTTCATCAATGAAACTTTTGGCGGGGAGAGGGGGCGGGGGTTGATAGGTCGCGCAGACAGACGACAGCGACAAAGACACCCGCGCATAACCTCCAATGCTGCTCGAACAAAGAGGCTGCTCGGCGGTCCAGCGGCTTGTTCTCGGGCCTCGAAACTGACACGAGCCGCAGGATTCGAGGCTGGACCGCGAGCAGCGTGCGACAGGGCGTCCAAGAGCCGATCCAGCCCGGTTGCTGCACCGCTGCCGCGAAAATAGTGCATCGCGCGCGAGAGCGAGAGAGACGAGGCGAGCGGGGGCAGCTGGCGCATTCATGGGCAAGAGGAGCTCTCCGCTTCCTGTGCGCGACTGCGACAGCGCGATCCGAGCCTCCCGCGCGCGAGAGTAGCGAGAGCGACGAGGAGCGACAGCCGCGAGAGCAGTGTGGCTGAGTGTGGCGTTGCTGGCTGCTGCACCAGCTTCGCGCAGCAGCCCGCGGCTCGTCCCGACGCAGCAGCGTAGGATAGGCGACGGCGCGAGCAGCCTCGGGCCCTCCTCGGCTCGGCGTCGGCGGCTTGGCCAAGACGACCACGACGACGACCCGGAGTCCGCAGCTGCGCCGATGCGCGGGTCCCGCTGCAGCGAGGATGCCGAGCTCGCGGACGAGCTGGGCCGCGAGTGAAAGCCGCCCGAGAGCACCGCCCAGCCATGACCGAGGCGTCCGACGAGTGAGTATACTTGGCCATCGAGGCCGCTCTCTGCACGTCAACCCACGCACCCGCGAACGTGGGTGGCCGCAGCGAGCTCCGCCCGGTCGCCGCGCCCTGGGGCCCACTCGCCCAGCGGCTCCCACGCACTCTTCGACGCCCTGGCCTCTCGCATCCGCTCCTACCGCACCGGGCTCGCCGATCTGCCCGCTCTCCTCCCATTGCCCCAGGTGCTCTGTGTGGCTTCGAGCTCTGCAGCCTCGTATTCCCAGCCTGGTCTTCATGACACCTTTGTTGATAGCTCCTCACCTGGTTCGAACCCTTGTGTGCAGTCTTGTCGATCACCCTGATGTAGTTCTGTAAGCTGTACTAGCTGATGATATTGCCAGTTGAACCCATGAACTTTCCTGTTCAAGTTTATGTTTGCTATCAGTCGAACCCTCCGGATGTGAATCTAAAGTTATTGAAGGAAATGACTTGTCCTTATCACCCATGCTCAGTGGTGAATGATAACTTTAAGACATGTGTTGTGGAAGATGAGATCTCATACATCAATCACTATGATGAATGATGCTGTTTACAAAGAGACTTTGAATACCGCACAGATATCTCAGTATGTATCGCAATCAGCTGTAAATTTTTTGCAAACCTGATTAGTATGTCTACATTCATTAAGTGATTGTTTGAGTATCATGCGTCCCATTCAGTTATAGGTGAGATTGATATTGATCTGCGAGCTCTTTTCAACAATTTTGATTTGTAAAGGAAATCAGCTATTCCTCAATTTTACATATTTTCAAGGAATTTGATCTCATCCTACTGACTTTTATTTTCACCAAACATTTGAAGCTTCTATTATGCTTTTTATAAGAAGAGAAGATTTCCAGTAAATGACAAAAGTAGCACCAAATACATCTGCCTGAGTGTAATCATCTTGCCTTCATAAATTCTCTTGGTAACCTTGGATCAGGCAGTGTTGTGTGACTTACAATCAAGATTGATCTAATGAGATGTACACACTTATTTATATAATTTTAGGTCAGTTTCTCGATTATTTTCATTTTTGAATATCCCAAAATTTGAATCATCAATTATGTATTCTATCTACAGATTTAATTGATTTATCATCATTCTCGTTCCAGGGATGATTACTTGGTGACAGTCCGAGCTCAGGTTATGACCAGAGATGACAGTTCAGGAGGTTGGGTACCCTTGAGCGGTGGAGGCTTGGCCAATGTCTCTGTGAGACGAAGGCCTGTTGCTTCATCAGGGACCACAAACAATGAGACTGGTCTACCAGCAACATATTCATCACAAAATCCAGCCCCGCCTGTTCCTACTAGCACTAATAATTCACATTCTCACACAACAACATCCAGTAGTCAGCATCAGTCGGGCATCTCCTCATCTAGCACAACAAAAAACAAACAAGAGTACTATATTTACGGGAAGAGAATATCAGACGAATCTGTGAGTGAATATATTCATTGCTGTTCATAAGGGTAGTCAGAATGCACAAGCATCTTCATTAGTTTACAAATCATTGTTTTTTCTGCCAAATAATGCAAAGAGGGCTTGAATACTTATTTTTTTGTGCTCATTTTGAGACCTGGTTTGGATCAATTTTGCTTTGATTTGCTACAACCATAGTCTGTCATAATTCTGAATAGTGAAATTGAAAATGGATCCAATGAATAGTATGTTTCCGCCCATATGCCCATTTCGAGCTCGGTATTATTAAATTCCCGAGCAGAGCGAAGAGGCTAGTCGTAAAGGTCCAAAATGACTGTGCGTGCCCGAAACAAACATATTTTTTCATCACTAGAGCTTCAAATCGCCTCCCCAAACATCTGGTTTTGACAGAGAGACGAAAAACAGTTTTGAATTTTTGACCATGTCATATGTGATTCTTGAGTCAGATTTAAATTTTTAAAGCGGTAGTTAAATAACTGGAGGGATATGTTGATAAGAATGCGTAATTTTTTTTCAGGTGGTTCTCAGTTGTACAATAAAGAAAGATTTTGAATACAATAAAGTCGCGCCCACGTTTCACCATTGGAGGACAAGTGAGAAAAAATTTGGACTAACTTTCCTAACACCTGCTGATGCTCGGACTTTTGATAAGGGAGTGAGAAGAGCAGTTGAGGAATTACTAGAAGGTGAGAAAATTTTCTCGATAACTTGCTGCATACTCGTCAATCATTACTATCTTCTACAGTATATGAGTGATTTCGCGGAAAGTGGGATTTTCTGCGTTCGAGGTTTGCTCAAGCCTCCATAACTTGTAATCGTTGCGGTTAAAATTTTCCAGGGTATATTCTAATCGGCACCCAACTTTATAGTTAGTTTTCGAGTGATTTTTGATGCCTCCGTTTTTTATATTGGAGAATTAGTGGTCAAAATGTCAATTCCGTCCCCTGTCCAGAACACAGTCTTCGCTCTAAAAACCAGTGCTGCGCCTATTCAAGGCCTTTAACACCTATGCCCAATCATTATTCCAAATTGTATACTTTGAAGTGAAACATTTCACCATTTTGCAAGTCAAAATTTGAAATTCAGCTTTCGTACGGGCAGACGACATATTGTTCAGAGATTTGCACCAAAACTGCTGGTACAGCACTAATAACGGCGACAATTTCTCAGGTCGTCTATATGGCCTTTCGTACCGGCCAAGTTATCATCGAAACATCCCAAAGGCTTGAATCAATGCGGTACAGCAGCTCTAGAATCAAATCTGTGCAGTAGCGGGCACTTTGAACTGGTTTTTCTAATCGCGTACAACTATTTCGGTCAATTCCGTGCCCCTGGTGTGCCGCTACCCTGGAAACTCTATCGTTTAGTAAAACGCATTTTTTCGTAGTATTTGGTGGCATTAGGCAAAATATGTGCGGAAAAGAGTCCAGGATTAGCTCCCGAGCCGTAGGAGCATTTTTGAGGCGAAATGTCAATTCCGTCTCTGTCAATTCCGTCCCCCTCTCGGCCCCTTGAAACGTGTCGTAGTTTTCCCTGAGACTCACCTTGGGCTACGTAACTCTGGATACTTGTTTATGATGCCCAAACGTGTCAGAATCAACTCTATTAACTACCCGAAACTCATTTGGGGCTGAAATAATTTTTTGACCTAAATCACACCGGTCGACATTTTTGGCCCCAAAAAATCTCACTTTCGGTGGAATCACTCTAACAGTAATTGAATTTGATTAACATATTTCTTGAAGTAATTTCTGAACTTGGGTCTACATCTAATCATTGATGAATCTAGATGAATATTCTTTCAAAAGCCGAGTGTTAGTTGCACATTCATTCAATGGTTTTTCTATTTAACTTCATGACGTACATGTGAGCATTAAAATGAAAACAGTTATTAACGCGTAGTTCTCATTTTCTTATTGCACTCGTTTATGGATTCTGTGTGGATCAATGGGTGAGTTTCAGAGGGACAGCGAATTGAATATCTGGTTGGATTCGACTTTCATTCATCAAGTTTACGTTGTTCTAGGGCTTGCTGAACAAACTTCGTTATCTGATGAAAATGGTCTAGTAGATGCCGGAGATGATGAAGTTTTTATGGTGAGTATTACATATCTAGAGCACCCAAAACATTTTCATTCTGTGGTTTTTGACAAATGGATCCCTTATTCAAAATGTTACTCTTGCAGACGCTCAACTTGCCAGTAGATCCACCAGAGCCATCACGACAGCCACTAGAATCCAAGTACCATGGAGTTATCCGGTCATCGAATCATCTTCCTCCGTCTTCAGACCATCTAGAATCCCTCAGTCGGCAGTACCATTGTAAACCACCATCGAT
Organism: Eretmocerus eremicus; assembly: GCA_030522705.1. Classification (NCBI taxonomy): domain Eukaryota; kingdom Metazoa; phylum Arthropoda; class Insecta; order Hymenoptera; family Aphelinidae; genus Eretmocerus; species Eretmocerus eremicus. The sequence continues at coordinate 17,149 of JAPYYZ010000905.1, forward strand.
ACTGAAGATGCCACCTCCATTACCTCATCATCATCCTCTCGAGTCAGACGCAACGGATCTCGCGTCTGATAATTACCCATACGTACAGTTGACTACCTTCAACCACGAGTACATGTACCCAGTCATTGATGATCAGCATCGCAAACCCGAGAGGCTCAACCGAAGCAGCTCGGCTGATTCCCTCAAAAAACCTGATATTCTAGTATCCCAGGTATGTTTGTGTTTGACAATCACATTACTATTGACCGTTCATGTGTATGTTTGTGTTTGACAATCACATTACTATTGACCGTTCATGTACCCAACTTTGGAAAGATCTCTGTAGTAAAGCATTAACTAAGAGTTCTAATTATACAAATCTCAAAATCCATACTCATTCCGTACACAAAATTGCCTTCTTCCTTCCCTCTAAAAAAGTTTTCTTGAATCTACCGCTGTCTGGACCTGACTTAATTTGAATTTTTCTTATTCAACAGCCGACGAAATCGAAAGAGGCGTTTTCTGGGAAAGGCGGCCGAAGTAATCCAAGACAACGCTGCAAACAGCCTGATCCAGTAAAACGTGGCATTGCGACTGTCTCCTGCCTGTCTTGCGCACAGTGCATGCTGTATCACTGTATGAGTGATGCTGAGGGTGACTTTGCACAAAACCCTTGCAGGTGAGGATTCACAACTGATCATATTTCTTCAAGAGCGGTCAAAAAACGTTCACTGTCATTGCAATTCATATTTAACGATTTAAGCGGGAAAAACAAAATTGAGAGACCTTTACTTGAGTCGTGTTCAGAGTAGAGACTACTCCCCAGTTTCCGCGTAGCGCCTGTTCCAAAATAGGAGCGACGTGACGATGTGACTAATTGAATTATCATTCTGATCACGAGGGTCTCAATGTAATCTTGTTCGGTTTTTAACTTAATAAGGGATCCCCTTTATGTCCTGTAGCTGCAGCACTGAGGAGGGCTGTGGTCGTCGTTGGTTGAGTTTGGCCTTACTCTCTCTAGTTGTGCCATGTTTGTGGTGCTACCCCCCGCTCAGGGCAGTTCACTGGTGTGGCATGTCGTGTGGCATTTGTGGCGGTCGCCACCATCCAATGGAATAACTGGAGGAACCCTTTGATATCTCTGCATCGTTCTTCGCATCCAGCAATGCGTCAGGCGACAAAAAGACGGTTGCGAATGTTTACGAGTGTCACGAACTTGGTATGGGACGGGGCCAGAGATACCAAAGGGGTAGGCAGCTACCGGTTCGAGCTCTTGATACATCAGCATCACCTCTGACAAACTTTCACACGCACGCACACAAATACAGTGATCAACTTTCTTGATTCATCTCGATAACTTTTCTGGGCAGGTATTGAACTGTTTCAGCTCTCTTTAGATTGAAGAGGGGCCGCAAACAAGACCCAAATCAACTATCTTTTATACTCGTTGACGATGTGTCCGTTGTAGTTCTCATAATTTTCAATATTTTTCCGTTACCGTGCTGACAAACTGATTTCCGATGCACGGAAGAATCCATCTCACAGTAGAATAGAACTTTGTCTATACTGGAGTATTAATTGATGGAATCGCGCAAAAAAATATCAACGTCATTTTTATATTATGAAGAGAGATCTGAAAATCCGATGACGTCTCTGCATACTTAAGGCGATCACTTCTTGGATTCCCGAAAATCATGTCACATTTTAACAAAACATTCGAGTAAAAAAAAGTGTTCTGCGTGGAGAATCATCATCTTTGCGAGAACTTTGATGGAATCTATTTTTAATCAAGCATTCTTTGATATTTATTCAACTCGAGCTATCCAGAGTATCCAGGAATGTTGATCGATGACAGTGAGCATATATTTTCACATATGTACAAATATATACATGCACGGGACAGACTGGGCGAAGCGGATAGCCCAAGACGCATTTATCCCAGAAACAGATTATATTCCGTATATTTTGTATATTTTGTTATGCGCCTGTTGTAAGGGAATGGTATGAGTAGTTCATTTCTTGATCTTAGTATTTTGGAGATCATCTTCTGATCAATCAATCCCCTGCAAACCAAAGCATAAAATGTCTGCACATTAGGTTCGATTGCAAGAATCGGTTACAAAATATTTATATGATGGTCTTGCCAATGTGGTCATGTAAGATTCCCTTGATAAGATCGTGGTTTAATACTTTAAAATTATCGATGTACATATATTCCAACATTTTCGGAATCACAGCACGATTATTTATGTGCAAATCAATTTCTATAATACGTGGATTAGTGTATCAGAGTGTGCTTTGTAAAATACTAAAGAAATTTTGCATGATTGGAAACAAAGGCCAATTTGTTGAGTAATCATAGAATATGGAAAGAAACACCAATATAATGACTTGGAAGATTAGTTTCCCGATATAATTTTTTACCTCAATTCATTTCATACGCGATACTATGAATCATCTTTATTCTGAGTATTTTAAAATGAAATTGTGATTGGAATTATATTTAAAATAGTCGGAAAAATTAGATTGTATTTTGAGACCAATGAATTCTATATTTTTCTATTCGTAATTTCTGTGTTCCATTCCGATCGGATGATTAAAGTATAATCACCACATCTATCAGAGGGTTGCAGTTGAAACCATCTGGCTCTGAAAATTTGCTATGCTTGTTTATGAGAGCTTTTGTTAAGTAGTCGAGAATTGTATGCGCGCGAAAGACTTTTCCTCTAGTTTTTCACGTGAAAAGTAATAACCACGTGAAATTCAAGGAATAGGTGAGTTCGATTCATCTACTTTTTACTGTAAATAACAGTTATATGTGGTGATGTTCGGATTGAGAATATATAATTAGTTTTTTGATCTTAGCAACACTAGATGATGAAATACCTCTATATTGTACCTTTGTGGTCTCATATATTTCCATCAAAACTTGCGTTCAAAAATCGAATAAATTTCTATCAGTCCAAGGTAAACACCCATCGTTTGATAATTACTCAGAACTTTTACAAGACTTTACAAATCATTGTTTAGCAGAATCAACCACGAGCTATTAATTCGGTTATATCATCTAGACGAATTGTAAAATACACTATCATGTGTATATGCATAATTATATTGAATCAACTTCTGCTGATGCGGAAAAATCATTTGAAGTTATTCTAACAGTCCTATTGTGTCATTGCTCACTGATGGTATTTGATCTTTATGAAAATCTAGGTGCCTGTAAATTATGATTCTCACATTAGTATACTTTTCACCGATACAACTTTAGGAATATTTTTACAATGAATATATTACAGGCAACTATCTTTGCACCCCGCAAAGGTCATAACAATATCTCTGTACATAATGTTAAACATTAGCAGTATTTTAATTTATGTGTTATAATTAACAGCGCTCATGAGTAACTTGCGCAGATTGAGATCGTGTAAGCTTGACGTTTTTTTTTCAGTGCGTTTGCGCATCAACGAAAGTGAGTAACAACGAATTGTTAGAAACTCACGATGTGCTCTAATTTTTCATTAATCAACAGTTACAATTCAATGTGAATAGATCTTCAACACTTTGAAAAAAAAATTCCCAACTTCTCTTTGATTGTCACCCTTCACGTCCTAAAACTCAGTTTTTATCGTCTGTCTTTTATATTTTTATGTATAACCTGTGACTCGATTGCTCGGTTCTCAAATTATATCTGTAAAGAGGCATAAATATGAGTAGACATCAATTGATTGATGAAGCCTATGGATCATTGATCGTTAATAAATCTACCTTGAATTTTTTTCAGAACCACCTCGTACAGGTTCATTTTCGGCGCTACGGTTTATTTATATACTCCATTCATACCTCATGGCATTCCCACAGAGATATATTCAATACGGCATTTCTCATATCAGAGATTCCTTATATTTTTATGAGAGCTCTGCAAGTCTCTCTAAGACCAAGAAAAAAAGTTCTCACCTGTTCATCATAGCAAAACGTAATTTCCTTTGGTAGTGCATTGAAATCTCCTGGCAGAGACTCATAAACTTCTGAGTTCTCAAGAAATATTCATTTCTGATATAATGCTGCGTGCAGAAGTCCACTAGATATATTCTTACTGTCTTGGGTTTGGATTGTCTCCAACGAGCACATATATTTGATGAGTTCAACGACGTGACGATTTGAATTAGTTTTTTTAGATATCGGTACGGACGTAGTGGTTTGGTAATAAGTGAAAAAATTTTCCAAACCAATAAATTAAAAAATCTCGTTTGTCTACGTAAACGAAATATTCTGACTCGCGTCTGCATGAAAGGAATGAAAATTATCTTCTAGAAGTGTGATTTCATTAGCTCGGGAATGATTTCTATATTCGGGAACGGTGTAATCATGGGAGGCAGTAATAGCATCTACTGTACGCTAAATTTGAATATCCAACTCTGGAAATAGTAAAAACGTAGGACTCTGCGATCTTACATAAATTCTTGCTATCACTGTGCCGGGTATTTACGAAAAGCAGTGATATTTATACCATCGAGACCTGTTGCAATCATCGTAATTCTACGTCAAGGCCCATATATGTATGTTACACCGGATTCTTTAAATACAGTGCCCCGTGGCTTCATGACTTGCAAGGAGAGGCTGAGAGACCTAGTTCACCAACATCCACCAAAATTTTTTCACATACTCGTACCACTTGAAACGTAGGATCTAAAATATCTCTTACAAATGGGCCAGAGATACAGCCAACAATATGAGTATTGCTAGTATATCTATAACTACAACTTGTTAATAAAGGCCCATGTTGTCAGTGCGCGCTAAGGTTTCTATCTGTATCTCCGGTCCGGATGCCCATTTGTCAGAGGTGATACATACCTATATATGTCGTAGTCCAATAGAAATTTCAGCCGTTAGGATTAGTCATGGCGTTGAAGTCCACTATCGGTTTGAAAATTTCGACTCGCGGAGCAATTTCTATCGGCCTGGCTTATTCCCAGCCCGGTAGCTATCGCTCTAGACGAGCTCGAAGTAGCTCCAAGTTTCTATCGAGCTGGAATTACTCGGCCGATAGGGTTTGCACCCTGACTTCCATGCGTATCTACGATTTTTTTGCCAACAATAATGATAGCAACAATAACAATTACCATTGCATTTGTTCTCGTGACTGCGATAATTAATCCAACAAGAAATTTTCGTAGAAAATGGAGTGAATGCATAAATGGAGAGCATCATCGCACAACGACTTATCTGGTCTATCGAATAAGACTATTTAATTCATCCAGAATTTGTTGAAAACAATTACAAGTTTACACCTCGAACGACCTACACTGACTTTACCACAAAATTTTACCAAATATTAAATGGTCATGACAACAGATCGTCCTCATAGACTTGATGATGAATCAGTTTTTCTGATATCAGCGAGCCCTTTCGGATAAAAAAACTTGATCGGCCAAAAATGTTTATTCGGCATAGTTTGTGGGCCTTGAGAAAAATAATTATTGGTTAAAACTACAAGACATTTTTTCGCAAACATGTGCAGGTAATATATATGTATGTCCTTAATGCTCCTTGGGGTATTAGAATCCCGTCTGGTGTTTTTGAAATTGCATCAAATATTTCGGAAGATTATTAAAAAACAATATGGAGAGTTTCTAATTGGTTGACTGAATTTTTACAATTCATCATTACATACGGATAGATTCCGCGAGTTGAAAAAAAGCGAGAGTATGTGGTGCAAGCCGAAAAGAGATGAAGACCAAATGACAGAGCACTCTATTAAGCTAGAGACGTTAGGGAACCTCTAAATGTTTTCAACAAATTCTGGATGAATCAAATAGCGAGATCTTGACTGTCTGCATCCAAAGATGCAAACCCTATCCGCGGAATAATTTAAGCCCGATAGAAACCTCGAGCTAAGTACTGCGAGCTCGGGAGAGATTCTATCGGTCTATGCCGATAGTCATCGGGCTGG
>JAPYYZ010000906.1:0-18723 GCA_030522705.1 Eretmocerus eremicus
ATTTTCAACCCTGTTTCTTCAGTTTGGAGTTTTGATGTAGACCTGGCAGTTTGAAATCACTTCTTATGTGTCTGTTCCAGTCAGAATATGTGTATTCTTCGTATCAAAAGTTGCCAGTAACTCTCAAAGGTTAGTCGGTTGACTTGGAACGATTGACTCATGCATCAATGTGTGAATAGGAGAAAAACACCCGAAAAGCATGAAAAATCGGGGGTTTGATTATTTTCTAACTCTGGACAGAGTGCCCATTGGCAAGAGATGATGTAGATACTCTATATACTAGGTAGTACGAGTGTGTAAGAGAATTTTGGTGAAGATTGGTCAACCGGAGGTCTTGTCCTCCCCTTGTTAGTTTTCTTCTCATTATATTACTAACAAGGGGAGACCACACCCTTCGGGTCACCAAATCTGACCAAAATTTTTCCACAGGCTTGTACTACCTAGAATATGAAGAATCCCAGGTATTGCTGTCAAATGCCCACTCTGGACAGAGTTATAAAATAATCAAGTATCCCATTTCTCATGATTTTTGGCTATTTTCACACATAATAGGCTTCTATTGTATCATCAGTTGATCCCGTTCGACCAAACTCCCCATTGGTGCTGCTGACTTTTCTTGACACTTGGAGTATATGAAATCTGCACAATCCAGAGCTAGAGGATATTGCCCTCAGTACCTCTGTCCAGCGATCATCTCGAATTCAAAACATTGCCACTGGAAACTTACTTTGACTTAAATCAATATTCCAACTCACCCTCCGAAATGACCTACATGCTCCATTAACCGGCATGACAATAGACACATCGGCCCCTAATATGTCACATAATGATCTGTCAACGACATGGTATTAGCAGAATCCAGCATAATATTAGAAACTGAAAGTCAAAGCCGGCAATTTTCATGGAAACACACTGCAGCAATCTCTCACAAATCTCTTACTTGTGTACAGGTAAGAGACTACATGGACTAACATCCCATTTCTGGGAGTATATACACAGCCGGTGTCTGATTTCTTGTATACATTCTTATTGCACAATCACAGGTTCTACTAGTCTGCGGCAGGAACAGATTCTGAATCCGCATCAGAGTTGAGATCATGGACAGAATTGATGTCTCTGGTGAGATAGGCAATGGGCCACATCTCTGAGCTCCCATCGCTTGTTGTTACTGCTTGGCTTGACTCTCACAGATTCTTGGGTTCTGATGATGAGGAAAAATGTAGACGGTAGTCATCACCTCTTTCATTTATCATTCCGACCAATCTTGGATGATCATGCTGAAACCTGGAACATAAAAATAGAAATCCACACAAAGTATCTGAAGCCCCAGTTCAACGGAATTCATCAAGCTTCCAGAATAAAATACTGTCAATACTCATCTTGATATGAACATAGAAGATCTTGGTTTCAATACTTGTGATAAGTTGAGTTGCTGTCGAGTACTGACTCCGCAATATCTGACAGCAGCTGGTGAGAGCCTGTCTATAGCTGTATGTACCTCATGGAAGTTGTGGGAGGAGAGTGATTAGAGAAGATCTGAGGAAATCATTGTCGATGGATCTGGATTGGCTCCACCTGAATCTGATATTCGCTCATTCTTTTGCATTTTTGTTTATTTATAAAAAGCTGTTGATCTTTGTTATACTTCGACAAGCGATATCTCGACGCAAGATTTTCCTCCCACGCTTGGAGGCATTCCAAATAATCCCTCCAGTTCTAAATTGATTCCTCCACCCACAGAATGTATCAAGTCTGAACTGTACACAAATTTGTAGTCGATTGAGAACATATTATGTTCTCAATCGACTCTATGATCTTGGGAATGATGAAGATGAGTCCTGGAACTTGGTAGATCACTCCCTGGCACTTTTGGAATAGATCGGAGACTCTGGAGAGGAGAGGGAAGCTACTCCCCCCGGTTTTGTACTCCTTGCCCCGGGGGTCGAGGAGCGAGTTCCGCCCGCTAACCTACCTTGTAATGGGAAGGAATCTGCTATAATCTTGGGAATAGAGGAGATTATATCTGAGACTTGCCATATCACTTCTCTGGGCTTCTGGGATGGATCCGGAACTCTGGAAAATAAGGAGAGCTATTTCCTCCGGTTTCGTACTCCTCGCTCCGAGGGTCGAAGAACGAGTCTCGCCCGCGATCCCACCGAGTAATAGGGGGAAAATCCTATGTCATTCGGAGAATAGCGCAGATGATCCCTGAGACTTGCCAGATCACTCCCCAGCATGTTGAGATGGATCCGGAATTCTGGAGAAAAAGGAGAGGTATTTTCCACGGTTTTGTACTCCTCGCTCCGAGGGTCGAGGAGGGAGTCTCGCCCGCTATCCTACTTGGTGATCGGGGAAAAATCCTTTATGATCTTTTAAATGATAAAGATGGGTCCTGAGACTTGGTAGATCACTTCCTAGCACTTTTGGGATAGATCGGGGACTCTGGGGAGGAAAGGAAAGCTACTTCTCCCGGTTTTGTACTCCTCGCCCCGGGGGTCGAGGAGCGAGTCTCGCCCGCTAACCTACCTTGTAATGGAGAGGAATCTGCTATAATCTTGTAAATAGAGGAGATTATATCGGAGACTTGCCATATCACTTCCCTGGGCTTCACGGATGGTCCGGAAATCTGGAAAAAAAGGAGAGCTATTACCTACGGTTTTGTACTCCTCGCTCCGAGGGTCGAAGAACGAGTCTCGACCGCTATCCTACCTGGTATTGGGGGAAAAAATCCTTCGTCACGCTGAGGATGGTGCAGATGATCCCTGGGACTCGCCAGATTACTTTCCAGCAATTTTGGGTCGGATCCGGGACTCCGGAGAAAAAGGAGCTATCCTTTCCGGTTTTGTACTCCTCGCCCCGAGAGTCAAGGAGCGACTCTCGCCCGCTATCCTGCCCGGTGATTTGGAGGAAATCCTCTATAATCTTGGAAATGGAGGAGATCATCTCTGAGACTTGCCGGATCACTTCCTAGCGCTTTTGGGATGGATCCGGGACTCTAGAAATGAACGAGCGTGATTCATGTCGGTTTTGTAGTCCTCTCCCCGAGGGTCGAGGAGCGAGTCTCGCCCGCGATCTCACCTAGAGATAGGGAGGAAATCCTGTGTCATCCAGGGGATAGTGCAAATGGTCCCTGGGACTTGCCTGAATACTTTCCAGCAATTTCGGGATGGATCCGAGACTCTAGAGAAAAGAAGAGAACGATTGATATCGGTTCTGCCCTCCCCTTCCCGAGGGTCGAGGAACGAGTCTCACCCGCAATCCCACTCGGTTATAAGGCTAAATTCCTCCATCATTTGGGAGATGATGCGGATGATCCCTCATAACTCCCAGATCATTCCCAAGCACTTTTGGATTGGATTCGAGACTCGGAGAAAATGAGCATGATCCTTGTCGGTTCTGTACTCCTCGCTTCGAGGGTCGAGGGACAAAACTTGCCCGCTATCATACCTGGTGATCGGAAGAAAATCCACTATGATCTTGGAGATAATGGGGATAATTTCTGGGACTTGTTGAATCAATTTCTAGCACTTCTGGGATGGATCCGGGACTCTGGAAGAAAGGAGAGCTACTTTCCACGGTTTTGTACTCCTCGCCCCAAGGGACGAGGAGCGAATCTCGCCCGCTATCCTACTTGGTGATTGGGAGGAAATCCTCTATCATTCAGGAGATGATTTAGATGATTCGTCAGACTCCCCAGATCACTTTCCAGCACTTCCGTGTTGGATCCGGGACTCTTGAAGATAACAAAAGCGATTTTTGTTGGTTTTGTACTCCTCGCCCTGCGGGTCGGGGAGCGAGTCTCGCCCGCTATCCGACTCGGTAATTGGGAACAATCCCTCTATAATCTTGGAAATGCGAGAGATAATTCCTGAAACTTGCCGGTTCACTTTCTAGCAGTTTTGAAATGGATCTGGAGATGGAGGAAATGAAGATTCAGAGAATAATGCAGATGATCCCCGAGAGTTCTCAGATCACTCTCTAGCACTTTTCGGAAGGATCCGGGACTCGCGAAAGGAACGAGAGCGATTTTTCTCGGTTCTGCACTCCTCGCCCTGAGGGTCGAGGAGCGAGTCTTGCCCGCTATCCTACTTGGTGATTGGAAACAAATCCTGTATAATCCTGGAAATCATAGGGATTCCTGGGACTTGGTGGATCAAAAACTAGCACGCTTGAGATGGATCCGGGACTCTGAAGACGGAGGAGAGCTATTCTCCCCAGGTTCTGTACTCCTCGCGCCGAGAGTCGAGGAGCGAGTCTCACCCGCAATCCTTCCCGGTATTTGGAGAGAAATTCTCTGTCGTTCTGGGAATGGTGCTGATGATCTCTGAGACTCGCGAGATCACTTTCCAGCTATTTTGCAATGGATCCGGGACTGTCGAAGAGAAGGAGAGTGATTTCTGTCAGTTCAGTACTCCTCGCCCCGAAAGTCGAGGAGTGAGTGTCGCTCGCTATCCTACCTAGTATTTGGGGAAGAATCTCCTGTCATTGTGAGAATAGAGCAGGTGATCCCTGAGACCTGCCAGATCACTTTCCAGCTTTTTCGAGATGAATGCGGGACTCTCGAAGGAAAGAACAGTCATTTTTGTCGGTTTTGTACTCCTCGCCCCGAGGGTCGAGGAGCGAGTCTCGCCCGCTATCCTATTTGGTGATCGGGGGAAAATCCTCTATCATCTCGGGAATAATGGAGATGAGTCCTGAGACTTGCCAGTCCACTTCCCAGCAGTTTTTGGGATGGATCCAAGACTCTAGGAAGGGAAACGAGAGTGATTCATGTTGGTTTTGTACTCCGCTCCCCAAGGGTCAAGGAGCGAGTCTCGCCCGCATTCCTACTTGGTAATGAGCAGGATTCTTCGATAATCTTGGAAATAGAGGAGATGATATCTAAGACTCGCCATATCACTTCTCAGCTCCTGTGGGACGGATCCGGAACTCTGGAGAAAAAGGAGAGCTATTTCCTCCGGTTTCGTACTCCTCGCTCCGAGGGTCGAGGAACGAGTCTCGCTCGCTATCCTACCTGGTATCTGGGGAAAAATCCTCTGTCATTTTGAGAATGGTGTAAATAATCCCTGAGACTCGCCAGATCATTCTCCAGCACTTTTGGGTCGGATCCGGGACTCTGGAGAAAAGGAGCTATTTCTATTGGCTTCGTACTCCTCGCCCCGAGAATCAGGGACCGACTTTCGCCCGCTATCCTGCCTGGTGATTGGGGAGGAATCCTCCATGATCTTGGGAATGATCGCGATCATTCCTGATGCTTGATAGATCCCTTCCTAGCAATTTTGGGATTGATCCGGGGATCTGGGGAAAAAAAGATCATTTCCTCCCGTTCTGTACGCCTCGCCCCGAGGGTCGAGTAGCGAGTCTCGCCCACGATCCTGCCTGGTGGGGAGGGGGGAGCGGGGCGGGGAAGGAATCCTTTATCATTCAGGAAATGATGCATATGATCCCTGAGACTTACCAGATCACTCTCCAGCACTTCTGAGATAGTTTCAGGACTCTCGAAGAAAACGAGAGTGATTTCCCTCTGTTTCGTACTCCTCGCTCCGAAGGGTCGAGGAACGAGTCTCGCCCGCTATCCGATCTGGTATTTGGAGAAAAATCCTCCGTGATTTTGGAAATGGTGTAGATGATCCCTGAGACTCGCCAAATCATTTCCCAGCTTTTTTGGGTCGGATCCGGGACTCTGGAGAAGAAGGAGCTATTCCTATCGGCTTCGTACTCCTCGCCCCGAAGATCAAGGACCGACTTTCGCCCGCTATCCTCCTGGTGATTGGGGGGAAATCCTCCATGAACTTGGGAATGATCGAGATCATTCCTGATACTCGATAGATCTTTCTCTAGCAATTTTGGGATTAATCCAGGAGTCTGGGAAAAAGGAAGGGCTATTTCTCCCGGTTCTGTGCTCCTCGCCCCAAGGGTCGAGGTGCGAGTCTCGCCCACGATCCTACCTGGTGGGGAGGGGGGGGGGGATCCTCCGTCATCCAATAAATTATGCAGATGATCCCTGAGACTTCCCAGATGACTTTCCAGCACTTCTGGAATAGATTCAGGACTCTCGAAGAAAACGGGAGTGATGTTTCTCAGTTTTGTACCCCTCGGCCCGAGGGTCGAGGAGCGAGTCTCACCGGCTATTATACCTGGTGATCGGGGGTGAATCCTCTATGATCTTGGAAATCATGGGGATGATTCCCGGGACTTGTTGAATCACTTTCTAGCACTTCTGGGATGGATCCGGGACTCTGGAAGAAAGAAGAGCTACTTCCCCCGGTTTTGTACTCCTCATCCCAAGGGTCGAGGAGCAAGTCTCGCCCGCTATCCTACTTGGTAATTGGGAGGAGATCCCCTATCACTCAGGAAATGATGCAGATCTATCAGACTCCCCAGATCACTTCCTAGCACTTTCGTGTTGGATCCGGGATTCTCGGACGTATCAACAAAAGCGATTCTTGTTGGTTTTGAACTCCTCGCCCTGAGGGTCGAGGAGCGAGTCTTGGCGGCTATCTGACTTGGTAACTGGGAACAATTCCTCTATAATTCTGAAAATGGAAAAGATAACTCCTGAGACTTGCCGGTTCACTCTCTAGCAGTTCCGGAATGGATCCGGGACTCTGAAAAGGAAGAGAGCTATTTTTCCCGGGTTTCCTCCTTCCTCCTTTTCCCGGGTGACCTCCGGCCCCGGGGGTCGAGGAGCGAGTGTCGCCCGCTATCCTACCTAGTATCCGAGGAGGAATCTCCTGTCATTCGGAGGATAGGGCTGGTGATCCCTGAGACTTGCCAGATCACTTTCCAGCTCTTTCGAGATGGATTGAGGACTTTCGGAGAAAACGAGAGTCATTTTTGTCGGTTTTGTACACCTCGCCCCGAGGGTCGCGGAGCGAGTCTCGCCCGCTATCCTACTTGGTGATCGGGGAAAAATCCTCTATGATCTTGGAAATAATGAAGATGAGTCCTGAGACTTGGCAGATCACTCCCTAGCACTTTTGGGATGGATTCGGGACTCTGGAAAGGAAAGGGAAGCTACTTTCCCCGGTTTTGTACTTCTTGCCCCAAGGGTCGAGGAGCAAGTCTCGCCCGCTATCCTACCTTGTAATGGGAAGGAATCTGCTATAATCTCGGAAATAGAGGAGATTATATCTGAGACTTGCCATATCACTTCTCTGGGCTTCTGGGATGGATCCGGAACTCTGGAGGAAAAGGGGAGCTATTTCCTCTGGTTTTGTACTCCTCGCTCCGAGGGTCGCAGAACGAATCTCGCCCGCGATCCCACCGAGTAATAGGGAGGAAATCCTATGTCATTCGGAGAATAGCGCAGATGATCCCTGAGACTTATCAGATCACTTCCCAGCACTTTCGAGATGGATCCGGGATTCTGGAGAAAAAGGAGAGGTATCTTCTTTGTACTCCTCGCTTCGAGGGTCGAGGAACGAGTCTCGTCCGCTATCCTACCTGGTATTTAGGGAACAGTCCTCCGTCACGCTGAGAATGGGGCAGATGATCTCTGGGACTCGCCAGATCACTTTCCAGCAATTTTGGGTCGGATCCGGGACTATGGGAAAAAAGGAGCTATCCTATCCGGTTTTGTACTCCTCGCCCCGAGGGTCAAGGAGCGACTCTCGCCCGCTATCCTGCCTCGTGATTTGGAGAAAATCATCTGCAATCTTGAAAATAGAGAAAATTATCTCTGAGACTTGCCGGATCACTTCCTAGCGCTTTTGGGATGGATCCGAGACTTTGGAAATAAACGAGTGTGATTCATGTCGGTTTTGTAGTCCTCTCCTCGAGGGTCAAGGCGCGAGTCTCGCCCGCGATCTCACCTAGTGATAGGGAGGAAATCCTGTGTCTTCAGGGGATAGTGCAGATGATCTCTGAGATTTGCCTGAATACTCTTCAGCAATTTTGGGATGGATCCGAGACTCTAGAGAAGAAACGAGATCGATTGATGTCGGTTTTGCACTCCCCTCCCCGAGGGTCGAGGAGCGAGTCTCGCCCGCGATCCCACTTGGTTATGAAGAAAAATTCCTCCATCATTCGAGAAATGATGCAGATGATCCCTCATATCTCCCAGATCCCTTCCAAGCACTTTTGGGATGGATCCGGGACTCTCGGAGAAAACGAGCATGATGCTTGTCGGTTCTGTACTCCTCGCCTCGAGGGTTGAGGGACAAAACTCGCCCGCGATCCCACCTCGTAATGGGAGAAAAATCCTCTATTGTCCGGAGAATAAGACGGATGGTTCCTGGGACTTCCCAAATCTTCTTCCAACACATTTGGGATGAATCCGGGACTCTGGGAAGCAAGGAGATGTATCTTTTTCGGTTTTGTACTCATCGCCTCTAGGGTCGAGGAGCGAGACTCGCTCGCGATCCTCACGGGTAATAGGGGAAAATTTCTCTATCATTTGGGAAATTGAGCAAATGACCCCTGAGACGCTCAAGATCACTTTCTAGCAACTTTGGGATGGATCGGAGACTCTGGCGAGAAAGGAGCTGTTTTTTCGGTTCTGTACTCCTCGCCTCGGAGGTCGAGGAGCGACTTTTGCCCGCGGTCAGACCTGGTGATCAGGGTGAAATCTTCTATCATTCAGAAAACGATGCAGATGATCCTCGAGACTCTCCAAATTACTTTTTCGCACTTTTTGGATGGATCCGGGACTCTGGGAGTGGAGGAGAGCTACTCTTTTCGGTTCTGTACTCCTTGCCCCGAGGGTCGAGGAGCGAGTCTTGCCCGCTATCCCACTTTGTGATTGGGAACAAATCCTCTATAATCCTGAGAATTATAGGGATCCCTGGAACTTGGTGGATCAACAACTAGCACGGTCGAGGGGGATCTGGGACTCTGAAGAAGGAGGAGAGCTATTCTCCCCGGTTCTGTACTCTTCGCTCCGAGGGTCGAGGAGCGAGTCTCGCCCGCAATCCTTCCTGGTATTCTGGGAAAAATCCTCTGTCGTTCTGAGAATGGTGCTGATAATCTCTGGGACTCGCCAGATCACTTTTCAGCTTTTTTGGGATGGACCCGGAACTGTCGAAGAGAACGAAAGTGATTTCTGTCAGTTTTGTACTCCTTGCCCCGAGGGTCGAGGAGCGAGTTTCGCCCGTTATCTTATCTGGTAATGGGGGAGAATCCTCTATGATCTTGGAGATGATGGGAATGATTTCTGAGATTTGGTTGATCACTTTCTAGCACGCTCGGGATGGATCTGGGACTCTGAAAAAGAAGGAGAGCTGTTTTTCTCAGTTTTGTACTCCTCGCTTCGAGGGTCGAGGAGCAAGTCTCGCTCGCTCTACAGCCTGGTGATTGTGGGAAAATCCTCTCTAATCTCCTGAGTAATGGAGATGATTCCTGAGATTCGTCAGATTACTCTCCAGGTGTTTTGGGATCGATCCGAAACGCTAGGAGAAGAACAAACCAATTTTCGCACGGTTTTGTACCCCTCGCCTCGAGGGTCGAGGAGCGAGTCTCGCCCGCGATCTCACCTAATGATAGGGGAAGAATTTTCTTCCATTCAAAAAATGATGCAGATGATCCCTGAGACTTCCAAGATCACTTTCAAGCACTTTGAGATGGATCTGGGACTCCGCAAAAGGAAAAGTGCTATTTCCCCCGGTTTTGCACTCCTCGCCTCGAGGGTCGAGGAGCGCGACTCGCCTGCGATCCTCACGGGTAATGGAGGAAAAATTCTCTATCATTTAGGAAATCATGCAGATGACCCCTGGAACTTCCCAGATCACTATCTAGAACATCTGGGCTGGATCCGAGACTCTGAAAAGAAAG
This sequence comes from Eretmocerus eremicus, assembly GCA_030522705.1. NCBI lineage: Eukaryota > Metazoa > Arthropoda > Insecta > Hymenoptera > Aphelinidae > Eretmocerus > Eretmocerus eremicus. The sequence goes on from JAPYYZ010000906.1 coordinate 9,772, forward strand.
AAGCTGTTTTTATCGGTTCTGTACTCCTCGCTTCGAAGGTCGAGGACCGAGTTTCGCTCGCTCTACTACCTGGTGATTATGAAAAAATCCTCTATAATCCTCTGAAGTAATGGAGATGATTCCTGAGATTCGCCAGATCACTCTCCAGCAGTTTTGGAATTGATCCGGAACTCTGGGAGGAGAACAGACCAATTTTCCCTCGGTTTTGTACCCCTCGCCCCGAGGGTCGAGGACCTAGTCTCGCCCGCGATCCCACCTGGCAAAGGGGGAAAAATCCCCTATCATTCAGAGAATGATGCAGATGATCCCCGAGAGTTCTCAGATCACCTTCTAGTACCTTTGGGAAGAATTCGGGACTCTCGAAGGAAACGAGAGTGATTTTTCTCGGTTCTGTACTCCCCGCCCTGAGGGTCGAGGAGCGAGTCTCGCCCGCTATCCTACTTGGTGATTGGGAACAAATTCTCTATAATCTTGGAAATCATAAGGATGATTCCTGAGACTTGGTAGATCACTTCCTAGCATTTTTGGGATGAATCCGAGACTCTGGAAAAAAAGGAGATCCATTCTTCCCGCTTTTGTACTCCTCGCCCTGAGGGTCGAGGAGCGAGTCTCGCCCGCTATCCTACTTGGTATTTGGAGAAAAATCCTCTGTCATTCTGAGAATAGTGCAGATGATCCCTGAGACTTGCCAGATCACTTTCCAGCATTCTTAGGATGGATCCGGGAGTCTGGAAAAGGAGGAGAGCTATTTTTCCGGTTCTGTACTCCTCGCCTCGAGGGTCGAGGAGCGAGTCTCGCCCGCGATCCCACCTGTTGATAGGGAAGAAATCCTTTATCATCTGGAAAATGATGCAGATGATCCCTGAGATTTCGCAGATCTTTTCCCAGCACTTTTGGAATGTATCTCGGTCTCTGGGAAAAAACGAGAGTCATTTCTCTCGGTTTCGTACCCCTCGCCTCCGGGGTCGAGAAGCGAGTCTCGCCCGCGATCCCACCTGGTAATTGGGGAAAAATCGTCCATCATCTAGAAAGTAACGCAGATGATCCCTGGAACTGGTCAGATTCCTTTCTAGCCCTTTTGGGATGGATCCGAAACTCTAGAATAAAACGGGAGGGATTTCTGTCAGTTCTGTATACTTCGCCCCGACGGTCGAAGAGCGGTTTCGCCCGTGTTCCTCCCCGGTACTCGGAAAAAAACCCCCCATCATGTCAATAATGTTGCTGATAAACATTCATGAAGCATGGGAACGATACCTTGGGTAAGATACCTCGTTTTGTTCAAACTGTCATGGTGGCGCCATCCGCCGTCTCGCGATTCAGCGACGGTCGGTATATGCAGTGGCGCCACCTACAATTTACTAGGTTTCTTACAATATGACCCCGGTGTACGGCCTCGCCTGAAGAGATACTCATACTTTGGCATCGATAATTCATGATCAACTACTTCTTTTTGGCTTCAGTTACTTTTATTGGGTATTATGATGATATTGGGTAGCAGAAGACGAGGCAGCTAGAACCTGAAAAAGTTGTGATATTCTACCCCTTCGACTGAGCTTGAGAAGATTCCTAAACTATACAGACTTTCAATATGGACACAGCCTGTCTGTGAGATGACCCAAAATTTTATGGGCATCTATTGATTTACAGTGGGGAAGCTAGTGAGGTTTGGAGCAGTCCCTTATAACATTTTCTCTCGAGTGCCAACTTTACGCTCAGACAATCCAGATTGATTTTTACAGTTTGCCCCAAGACGAATTGTCTAAAAAGCTTGAGTTAACTTCCTATATACTACTTATTCGAGTGAGGTCAATATGGGAAGAGGAGATTATCATACAGAAACAAAACAATCTGCTGAGAAAGTGTGAGACAAATTATTTGGCCATTCCAATCAGTTCTTACTCCCTATGACTAGGAAGTTTAATGTTCTGATGGAAAATGAATTCTTTCCCAGCCTGCAGTCAACTGTTACATTATGTAAATGAGTGACAGATGGACCATGATGAGTGCATTTTGTCACAGAGGCTATGGAAATTTTGACTTTCATGTTGATCAGTCTCTCATACTTTGGCACCGATAATCCATGTTCAACTTTTTGCTCTTGGCTTCAGTTATGTTTATTGGGTATGATGATAATATTGGACAGGAAAGGATGAGGCAGCTAGAACCTGAAAATGTTGTGATCATTGTCATCCGCACGACAGATTTTGACACGAAAATTCTTCCCACAAAGTCTTCCAAGTCGAATCTGTATGGGATCATCGAGGGAGTGTATGTGCATGAGGTGTGTTTCTACAAATATTCCAATGATGAGCCCTTAATTGTACTTGTCTTGTTCATCTCATCACTCCTTTTATTTCATCAGACGCGAATTTTCCCTTTTTGGATAAGATGTCAACACGAGCAGAAGTGAGGTTATGCATGCAGCATCGTAGATGTTCCCGTAATTTGAAGTTCACAATCAATTGTTAACTCCTGCAGCATCGCAAAACTGTTAAAATCGACCTCTGTTACTCCGGAATCATTGCCGCTGAGAACATGAACGAGGACCGCGAGAAAAGTATCCTATGCACGTGAGTTCTCTTTCCTGCTCTTTTCTTTGCTTTGCACCGTTGCCGCCACGGTAACACGGTATGCACTCTCAAAGATATACAATATATATTGCATTTGAATGGATGGTCGTTCTTTGTGGATTGGTCGAGCAAATGTTGCGGAGCTTGTCATAAGAGACAAGCATTCGTAGCCTCTTTTCCATTGTTTCGCGGTCCACAACCCAGGTGGCGGCCGATTTCTCGGTCGTCCATGTAAAATATATCACTTTTCCTTTCAATAGTGACCCTCTCTTTTAACGTAGAATATCTGCAATACCGTCTATGACAGATCTCTCTGTCGTCATACCGACGAGCCCAGCGGAGAGATCGGGGCGAAACAGTAATATTTTCTTCCAATCTTTCCACTATCAACCTCTTTGCATGGTTCAAAAATTCCTGCTTAAGATTCAACATCACGAGCCTCAAACGGACACCACATTCAGTCCTGTGTAATTTTTGACAGGGTATGCTGGTGCTACCGCATATTGCGACGAATGCTTGTCTATTTATGACAAGCTCCGCAACATTTGCTCGACTGATCCACAAAGAAAGACCATCCATTCAAATGAAAAACCATCGGGCACAAGCCAAATCATTTCTTTGAATATATATTGCAGCATATTTAGGTATATGGCACTCATCGGTGATATACATGCAGTGGACACCTGCGTGCTGAAAAGGGTGGAAATATCAGCTACAATGCGCTGATATTCCTGTTGACGAATTTTAACTGATACGAAAGGCAGCATATGCTGCCATTCATCTACGATCTTCCAGCCCGGTAGAGCTGACTGCTGTCAGCAACTGGGCCCACGAAACTTGATTCTTCCATCAAAACGCCTGCATTATTGCCTAGTTTCGCCGTGAGTCGGGATGAATTTGATTTGTTGATCATGTGATTTGACATTAACATGCTTTCGAATAACTGTTTTAAGTGCGTCAGCGCGTGTATTGACCCAATCAGTCAATTGACACCCCACGTTGCTGAGTACTGATTGTTCAGCCTGGAATGAACTAATTCATGCGGAGAAAACAGTTCCCTTTGGAATGACCTCATACTCGAATCTATTTGATGAAGTAGATCTGAACTGGAACTTTTTACAAGTATCCTCCGCAGAGAAAATTGCGCTGTCTGTTGATCGAAAAAACTTTCAGAGCTATAGAACCTTGTCCATGAGCACATCCAGTTCACGAATCAAACAGTCTTCTTCGAAAAGTTTTCCTCACTGTTCTAGCCACTTGAGTAATTGTAAGTTAATCCACCCTGTTGATTATCTCGATGGAGCTCTGAGTCCGTAGAGAAAAGAATCGAAATTGCTGACTCCTTATAAAGATGGCTCTTAGATGTATCCATATATCGACTATATATATCAATCACGATATGATGAATCAGTATTCTTATAAGAGGAGAATGAAGATTAGTGACATCAATTTGAGTAAACATACTAGTAATCTCTTTGAGCAGCGTATTTTGATTTAGAAAAGTGCCATGACATTTGAGGACCAAGGGAATTTATTCTCCAGATTCTGCAATAAAAAAACACGATAGGGAATTACTGTTCGATCAGCGTATCATTCCAACCCCTCAGTCACCCCCAACAGTAGTTCACTTTCGCAAAAATCGTTAAAATGGCGATTATGCACTATTTTTCATGGAACCAGGGCGCGCGGGAACTTGGGAGCTCTTGCTCCAAGTTCCACCTGAAGACCTCATGTCTCGGCATCCAGCAGAAGAATGTCCACACTCATTAGCAAAATGACATCAAATCTGGCTTTAGTCGAAACAATTTTCGAAAACTTTCATGCTTCGGTCCATCCTGATGCGTTCACTGGCCTTAGTGGGTACACTAGTCTCGATGGATTTCGCACTGTAAAAAGAAATTCTTGGAGTCAGATCATATCCATGCTGAAATTACGATGTAGTACGATTCAGCAGATACGTAACTTAAAGTCAGTAAAAGCGTGTGTGAATCCGTATGTTAACTGTAAGTAAGTGACGTACGAGCTGAACTTTGAAGTTCTCTTGAGGTTGATATACGACATCACATGATGAATGACTTTGCATCGAATTATTCATCGTACACTGGACTGGGAAGAATATTTCTCCCCAATTCTTGGCGTAATCCAACAGCAGATATGCATAACCTATCTCTCAATAGGACCTGGTCAAAGTATGTTTATTTACGCGAGAATCATTATCATTCTTTGTAAAATTGATAGCTATAATGTACTAGATTGCGGAACAAAAATCAGCATAGCGAGCACAATAAGTACAAATTCAGAAATTGAGTCTTTACTTTGTGCTTCAATAGATTTTCTTACTGCTTGCTGAAAGTCAGAAGATTAAAAAAATTTTGATGTCTGAAAATCAGTCGACAGAAAGTTCTAAGTAAAAAAGTCAGCAAGTCTAGTGATCTGACTAGGAGAATTTCTTTTTACAGTGCAGTACCGGAATGTTGACTGGAATGTACAAACAAAAAAATGAACCCTCAATCACATCGATTTGAAAGTGGATTTTCGCCACTCATATCCTAAAAGGTGAAATCCTGCCCGACCCCATGATTCACTGTTGAGTCATGTTGATAATGATTTATATTCCACCCATAATTCATCGAGACAGTGTCATCACATATGATCTGACACATACAGATAGAAGGCACCTCCTGTACATGTTTCATGACCACTCATCACATATCCTCCTTGGCGCAGTGGCACAAATACTTGGGCTACAAACTTGACCAAAGGTGATGGGCAAGGGTTCACATCTCGGCACTTCCTGATTCAAATTTGACCAATTGGGTTTTTCAGAGATTATATGAATTACTGATCAATTGTAAGATATAATATACTATAAGCCAAAAGTGGAAATGTACTATTAATTTTTAGAAAGATACCATTCATTTTCAAAAATTTATTTTAAAAAATCAGGTGATTTGTCAGGTGAGATTTTGGGCTATAAATCACCTGATTTTTTCTGGCATGGTATTGCTTAGTATACAAACAAATCTCTAAGAAACTCACACAATCTCTTGTATTGCAGTTAGAGTATCTCACAGAATTCCCCAAAGATCAAGAATGAGGGAATCTCATAATATCAACTTGTACCATTTAGCATCCCAGCAAATCTTGGGGTATCTCACGTAATTTCTCACATGTGAATGAGAATATCTCTTGGAATCTCATGGAGATTGCAGAGGGGGTACTTGATATCCTCACATGTCATCTAGTACCCAATCAAATCTTGCAATACCTTAGCCCATTTCTTGGATGACAGATGGGAGTATCTCATAGTATCCTCTGGAGTTTAATAGTATCCAAACGAAATCTCAAGATATCTCTTGTAGTTTCTTGAATCACAGTGAGAGTATCTTATGGAATCTCACGAAAGTTGTTAATAATGCTATCTCTTGGTTCAATACAAAATCTCACAGAATCTTATATCTCATAGTATCTTTTGAGAGATTTGCTACATTGGATTCTTCATTTACACCTTGGTTATTTCGAGGTATCTCCAGATATCTCATGGTATCTCTTGGTTAGAGGCAGAATAGCATGCTTCATCATCCAGGAATATATCACCATATCTCTTTGGTGTTGTTGAGTAACTCTTTTGAAAAACAAAGGGTACCCGTGAGTATCTCATGGTCATAAGATACTGCCAGATACTCATCCAAAATGTGTACCTGGGTGTTATTGACCTGTTAAGTTTTCCCTAAATGTCTCAAATACCACTGTGATTTCTACCATACAAAGAGACAATGAAACCAAGCGAGACAATTACAAAAATAAAGTCAAATCTCATTTAGCCTTGAATTAACAAATCATTCAAGGAATTTGTCATTCAAGGAAAATTCATAAATTCATTCATTCATTCATTCATTCATTCATTCATTCATTCATTCATTTGGGAAAAACTTTTCAAGGGCTTCCAACTTATACAGCTTTGACATGGTGAAAAGGGAGATTGGTACTCCTAGCTCTGTTCACCAAATACTCGAGAGATCAAATTTAAACCTCTTGCATCGGGTAGAGAAGGTACTGAAAGTTATAGAACCACTGCAAAAAGTGATATGAGAATGTTTATTCTTAGCTCCCAAGGAACAGTTGAGAGAGATTAGTCAGTTACCCCACTCACAATCTGTTCTGGCTGCTGAACTGTGAGAAGTGAGATGGTTTCACAACCTTCTTGTTTTCATTTTTCAATCAAACTATTGGCAGGATTACGTAACAAGCAAACAAGGAAATTATGTACAAGTACAACTTTGCTGTAGCTTCCAAGACCTACAACATCCTCTGAATGAATATTTGTCTGGCTGAGTGGAATGAGGATGGTTGTGTGACCTCCCTAGAGTTGTGGAACATTGATAATCGATGGAGCTATGTGAATTCCAGGGGAAGAGACCTCTGCACTGACACAGAACTCCTCATCTAAGGGAGCAAGAGCGAATCAGAGCTGAGCAAATGATTGAGATTGCAAAGAATCTGAAGCAGTTTCCTGATCTTCTTATGATACAGTACAAGAGCGTAATATAATGGGATTCCCCGAGGGCTGACCTAACATTTCATAGGTATCTGGATGATAAAAGTCAATAATTACCTCCTTGTTGTGCTGCAGATCTTCAATACAAATATCATTTTTCACAAATAACACCAATGGTGCATTTTCATTGTTCAGTATCTCATGGAGTTGAGCTCTGAATTGTTCTTTGGATGTTTCAATGAAAGGATCATTAAAACTGCTTGCAAAGGCTTGGCTCCACAAAATCACTGGTACAGAATCGGTTGCCAGTGATATTCCCAAATGAATAGTCATCATGAGCAATGGAAGGCTCAGATGATTTGAGAAGTTGAATCCTGAAGAAGCCATTGCAAACCCACTGGAACAAATAAACTGCCTAACCCACAAGTTTCACTTGAGACTCTTCAAAACAGATGTTCTATCATGAGATGATCCATCAGGATGTAAAGAATTCTTCGTTAATAACGTGGGGGCCTTCGCTAGATCTGAGAGAATTTCTCGACAAGTGTTCTATACTTTTGTGTTCTATACTTTTGTGTGGGAATTGAACAACAAATTTTGTCAGTGAATCATCTCCGAAAGAAGTAATTGATCATGTGATGGAATGAAGTAGAACTAGAGGACTATGGGTTCGAGGTTTGTAACTTTAAGGTTGTATCCGATGTATTCAATTACGATCACCTCAGAACTGCATTCAAATGAATATGCATACCTACTCATCTTGCACACAAAAATGTTGGAGAAGCAGCTTGCGACGCTGGAGATTCGTGATATTGGCGGGGTATAGTGTCGGATATTGCACCAAGAAATAGATTTTTTGTACAACGAACCATGCCTCGGTCGCCTTTTCTGTCTTTATGATTCGTCTCTTCCAAAAAAAGGAAATTCTTTCATCGTCAAATGCTCCAGATCACCTCGAGATCATTTGTCCCGGAACATTATCTCGTCGGAGTCTATAAATCAAAAATCTTGGAATGCAAAACCATTGTCCAAGCAAAAATCTGTCATCTACTCGGAGTCGATAGCGTAGGAGATGGTGTAGTTCTTGAACAAAAAGCTACTATTCACGCATACGCTTGTGGCCTGGGCTGTTCGATAATAAACGATTTCCATGTTTTTGAAGAAGGCGGATTATGGGAAGGGAAAAAACGACCGGTACACAATTTTGCGAGCAAAGTACCTATGGATTTCGTCATGCGATGTCTAAACACCGAACTCTCGACAATAATAGCACACATCGCTAGCGCGAAGAACTACTCTTTTCTTTCTACATCGTTTGGGCAAAATTGATGTGTATACTTTTTTCAATAGATGCTGGTCTGAGGTGAATCTAATTGGACATATCCCTTCAGTTACGCATTCAGACCCCGTAGCCCTCCAGTTTGACTTGAGTGACGGTACCAGTGTTACGTCCTGACCTCTAGGGATATTGCAGATCTCATTTGATCGGACTCGGACGTAATGAATGAGTTTATCTCGACTGGTCCATGCGTAAAAGGATGATTTTATGCTTGAATTTACCTTGGTTCGCCGACGAGAGTAGGGAGAAGGGTGAATGAGTTGTAGACACAATTATAGAATAACTAGGAGAGCGTATATTGTTAATGCGAAAACCCTGCTGAAAATAATTCACTGGGATCCCAGTGTGATCCCACTGGGATCCCACTGGAACCTGAGCCTGGGGAAATTCTAGACCAAAATATTTCCTGCCTAGAGCACTTACTTGCTAACTAATGTGCACATGAAATCAAACGGCGCACAGTGAGGGATTGGCATTTTTTTGTGCCAGAAGTTAGTGAGTACAGTTCTAGACGTGCTATGGACATGATTCAACATGGATATGAC
>JAPYYZ010000907.1:0-17395 GCA_030522705.1 Eretmocerus eremicus
AAGTATTCGTCAGCTCTTCTTTTCGCCCAAATCGATACGGTTTTCGAGAAAGTTGGGAATGAAATTCCACGTACACGGCTCCCGCATCGCCTTAAACGCTGTTTTTTAGTCATCTAGTCTGGGAAAGAGAGTAGAAGAACTGTGCGGGGATAGCTTTTAAGATAAATGATCAAAAAGATTTCGGTCTTAGGGTTAGTTCTATACTTGGCCCGCACTTCAATGGAGCTGTGTTTATCTTGAGATGGGGAGGCTGTTTGAGGAGTCGAATCTTCCAAGAGTTCCAATTGTTTAATGACGCGATTTTAAAATGAATGACTTCCAATTGTTAATGACCCGACCTATTTGTCTTTTTACCAGATGTTGCACTTACTTTGAGAAATTCTTTGTAACTATCATAATGCAATCGATGTTCTAATATATTGTTTGTACAAATGTAAACCTGGGAACTTTCCCTCATTGGAGAAAGTGAAGTTGATTTTGATCTCGAAGGGTAATTTGGAGGTCTAAGATTTTTTCAATTCGGAATCAAAGAGTTCTTTGCAGGATTTTCAGATGATGATTCGTGAAATTTTCAAGACTTTTATACTGATGAATGACAACTCGCTAAAAGATTGACAAATGAACTTTTATTAGAAATAATAATAAAATTACCTAGCTGAGGTTTTTAATGGAAGTCACACTTACAAAATTACACTGAAAATGGCTTACTCCACCGCAGACGAACTTCGAGACACATTTAATCATCATTCGAGGCATATCTCGATATATCATAGCGTGCACATGGTCCAATTACAGAAGTATGAGAATCGCGCCTATCTTATTTTATTTAATGATAATGATTAATAAAATGAACTTGCAAAAAAGTAGTTTTGAATCAATTCCTAGGAGTCCTGGACTCGATAGGAGAATGTTTTGAAATAGAAAATGGACTAAAAATTGACCGGAAACGCTATTTTTGATCATTTTTTAACCTTTCGCGCGAGGTTTCCGTGCCATTGTTGGCTATTCCGGCAACTTTGATGAAAAGTAGAACATTCAAGGGGAGAATATCCCCATTTTGAGTAAAAAAACTGATTTTTAAAGAATTTTTTAATAGTATATTATGACACTGCACGTAGACGGGTAAGTTTGCACGAAAGACAGTTTTTCACACGGACGAAGCGGGATGTTACAAGTTCTTCGTACCAAAACTACCCTTCCGCTTGCGGTGTCATGCAATATTTTATAGCACAAATCCCTACAAATCATGTCCGAAGATTGAGATTTCGAGTTCGTTTTTGAGATTTAATTCAGGCTGTTTTAGACATTTCCCGACTTTGCGCAATACATTTTACGAATCATCGAGTGAGAGTTGGAATTTTATTTTTAAATCTGAAGCCATCGGACGGGAGGAATTCGCTCATAGAAAAAGTTCATTTAGGCTGATTAATACTATATTTTTCAGTCTATTGGAAGCCCTTCGAAGGCTTCGACTGATGCTATAATGTTTTTTACTGTGGGAAGTTGAAATGGAGACCCACATAATACTTGATTACTCACAAGAGTTGCTCCAGAGTGTTATGATTAAAATGGATCAAGTATTTGTCAAAACAGATAGATTTCATTAAAAGATGCTTTTCTTCTCTTTTTGTTCTTTGAACAGCAGTTTCAGCTTGCGTAAGCCATTTCGAGTTATCAACTCCAAATTTTACATGCTATTCGCTGATCTAACTTGCAAAAGTTCTATGAAGAGATATTTTACATATCTCACAAGTTGCTCATTGACGGCTGATTCAATCACACCCAAATTAGGCAAACTGCCGCTTCATAGATCTCTTGTTTTTGTATTGAGAGAAGTGTGTGCAAAACCTGATAAGGGTCATGATTATGACTATGCGCACACCGCTAAAGCAAAAACCTCAACTTTTACCTCTTTTTGCAGGTTTTTACACTTCCATCGCCAATAAAGTTACTTATTGAAGTTCGTGAGAGTTCGTTGATTGCTAATTCTGTATCATATGAGTTTGATCAAATGTCTTATTTTCTTTCTCAGAAAAAAAATTACTTCCTTCTGTATTGTATATTCCACCCTTAATATTGAAATTGAATTTGTATCATCAGGCTACGTGTGTTCAAGTCGCTCGCGCGTTCCTTGAAATTAAAACCAACAGAATCAATAGGAGCTTCGTAAGATCTTCCCTACGAGCACAGGTCTTTTTTTTAATTCAAGTATGTATCCTTTTCCATGGTTTCTGATGAAAGTCAATGTTTATCAAAAGAATATGACCTTGTCTATCCGTTTTTTCCATTTTTCCAACACTGGTGACAGGGGGAGAGTCTTGTCCGTCTCACGCATGATTAAGAGTGCTCTCCAGTGCGGTCAACGCGCCATCTTGCGACCAAAACGTACTTTGTTGATAAACATTTTCGTAAGCAATTGGAAACTCTTTGAAAAATACCGCTACCTGTGGGGAATTTTTTTACAGATTTAAAAAAAAAGTTTCGTAAAGAAAGATGCAAAATTAAGCTCATAAACTTGCGAGATCTTGTTGGAACATTATCGAAGACGATAGGAATCTTTCCCGCAAGTTTATGAACTCAATTTTGCACCTCTCACGAAACTGTCCATAACATTAGTAAAAAAAAATTGCTCGCAGGTGGCGGTATGTTTCAAATAGTTTCTAATTGTTTAGAAAAAATCTTATTGACAAAATGTATTTTGACCGCAACATGGCGTGTCGACCGTACTGCGGAGAAGGTCAGCCTCCTTCCGTCAAGCTTTGCGTAAAGGTTGAGCTCGTCCGGTAGTTGAAAATCCAACCACTTGAGTCAAACTCGTGTCAAGCACAGTGCTTGGATTATTTATTCATTTAGTGGTAGTAATACAGGTTCAATCACCTACTTGACGAAAATGATCAGAAATGACTCCTTGGAAAACGTACACTTATTGCATCAATCAAATCTCTTGATTCTATTCGGTGTCATCCAAAAATTCTCGAAGGTTAGTCGGCAGCAGTTACTGGTATTTCAGTAATCCGAAACTTTCCTTGTGTACCAGTTGAATACATGTATGATAGATGCACGTATCCAAGTGTAAAAAATTCGAATTTTTGAATTAGTTGTACGCTCGCGGGAGATTTGAAATCATATTCAACTCCAATGTGAATCTTAAAAAATTCGATGACTTATGAGCTTTTTACGTTTTAAGAGTGATATGGTTTAATTTTTTATGACATAGACAAAAATGGAAGCAGAAGTTATAAATATTGCTTTGAAATCACAATTTCTGGATCATCTTCGTGTGCGAAATTTCTTATTCAGACTCTTATTGGACACCGATCGATAAAGCGCTAGTTCAAGACTCAATTTCAGATCGCAGTCTTAAATTGAAACACGCAAACAAGCACTGATATTGCGTCACAAAGAACTGTGAGAAGATTTTATGCGAAGGTCAAGGCAGGTACGTGTAAGAAACCTGGTGCGTTTTTGTGCTTACTGTGATGCTTTTTCAACTTTTGAACGATTCACATTGATTTTCAAGAGTTCTATGCACTGGTAAACGCTTCAAATTTCGGTCTCCTCGTACAAACTTTATAAACAGTAACTGCCCATTTTTGTAAAACTAAATACTTGAAACCAAATCTACTTAAAACTTACTTTACTCAAAACTAAATCTTTTATGTTTTCGTGAGCGGGCTTACGTTTTTGCGATTGATGTGGAACACATTTACTGCGAATATCGGGATCCAGGTGTGAAAATAATCAATTGAACTATATTACGCCAATAGTTCCATAGTATTGTAGATGGCATAGAAGTTGCCTAGAATAATGGTGTATGTGTGAGGCACTATTTTGTTATTATCAATGAAAAACTTCGATTCGCACTATAAATTGATGGCTCAGAATGATTGGATAAGATATAAGTTATTAATGTTTGAAAGATTGGTTGTCGAATTTTATGATATTATTATGTAATACAACAGAACTAGAGTTTTGCTGAGACAGCATCGCAATTTATTGGATTAACCAAAAAAAATTTGTTAGTTTCGTGACAGCATACATTTTTGTGAATTTTACCGAATCACTTTTTGTTCAGTTCTCACTCCACAAGCTAACCAATTTTCGCCTCGTAACAGTATATAATTTCAATAAAATCCTATATTTTATTGAATTTTGTTGGTGTGCTAGACGTCATCTGTTCTCGGAATTCACTTCTAAACCTCTCGAAAATTGTTTGCAGGTTTAATTGTTGCGATAGAAGCATAAGTAAGGATCGGATCACCGTGGAAATCTTTTTTCATGGAATGTGATTTGTGTGATAGTATACACTCATTTATCAATCTCATATGCGGTTTGAGTCAAATAAGCCTTGTCAATGAATAGATCTCCCCAACCCACATATGAAATTGCGAACCTCGTGAACCCGAAACTCACGTTTGAGGCTCTCCAAAATCTAAGTGTGACATTTACGTCAATCATAGTTCTTTGAAATGTATTCATGTTATTTCCCTAGATTTTTTAGAAGCTTGCTCAAAGCAGTCAAGTCTGGAAGCACTAGCCAGACAAGCTTTCCAAAAGCTGTCTTGTCGTAGTAAAAGTCCTCGCGTTCAAAGCGTTTTTTTCAAAGGAAATCTTTGGATGCAAGGGCCGTGGGATCGGAATGAGGCATCATATCGATATGAAATGCGATGATTCGTGGAGGATGCAATGACAACTCCCTGAGAAGACGGAAAATCCAAAGAATAATATGCCCTCGCAATAGTGAAAACTAACTAGTTCATTTCCGGTAGCTTATTCTCCGAAGTTTTGAGCGTAACACTCGTACAACTCGAATGATTTCTTTAAATACCTTTGGAATTACAAAAACATCATTCGTTATAATTTGATATGCATATCTCAACTACATAATATTTATAGGATATTTAAATAGGATTTTATTCGATTTTTCCATAGAATGAGTATAAGATTGATCGGTGATTCTACAAATGATATTCTGGCAGGATTCGATAGGCCTGTGATTTCACCACGATCTTTCAATCTTTGGTCATCAGTTTCAAATAAGTTCAAACTATCATCATATATTCAATTCTCTGCATAAAAATTGTGGCGAAATTTCGTAGGAACAAGAAATGTTGTTAAATTAACAAGTTATTTCATAACTTGTTAAATTTAGTTACCAACAAAGTCAACTTGTCGATTCAAACATTTTTCATCCGCAGCTCAGCTATGAGAAATGTAACAGAATTTATTTGAATGAAATAGCAAATCTTTATTCTCCATAGGAATGTACTAGTCTTTTTTGAGCTACTTCTCATCCCTCGGTTTCTGATGTTCTACTATAAATTTTTTTCAGAAATGCAAGAAGTATGATCATAATGTTCAACGAATGTGACAACATCGAGGAATAGTCATACTACTTTTTAATGAACTGCAGGCGCGTAGAATTCAATCGATTGTATGCAAAGTATGCATGTAAGAATTCATTTTTTTCATCGTTGTAGCTTTGGCGTCGGTCCCTCAAAATCCCCTTATTCCCAGCTAAACTCAGGATGTTGACGACACGATAGCATTGATCTCAGATCCGTTAGAAATCTCTTTTGACACATCATTAGTTCTCACGAGGCATTCTCGTGGAATTTTACTCGACGCCACGTCTTGCTGGCTCTACCAAATCGCGCAAGTTATGCAATGCTCCATCAAAATTTGTCCAGACTTGGCAGAATACAACAAAGTTCCGCCAACCAAACTATATCCCCAAATCTCAACAGTTTTCACACAAATCTTGAATAACTCTGGGGTGTGCATGGACTTGGCACAGGAGTCCGGCACAGATATGTTGACTGGTAAAGTCAACATAGCTTGGATCATTTGAGTGATCTCATTTATCAAATTTTCAATTAGGGAACGTTAAAAAAAGATTCCTATTTACATTTTTGAATTTTGCAAAGCAGTCAAGTGATGTGTGATGTTATCTCGCATTCAAGTATCTAATACTTATCACTACCATTGAACCTTTTGAGATTATCTCTGACATCATCGAATTGATATCACCATGCCATCAAATGTAATATATTTTCAGATCCCGAAAAGTAGTGATTTGTAATAATCAGCCGTAAAAATATTCCGACATATTCACAAAAGTA
Organism: Eretmocerus eremicus; assembly: GCA_030522705.1. Taxonomy (NCBI): domain Eukaryota; kingdom Metazoa; phylum Arthropoda; class Insecta; order Hymenoptera; family Aphelinidae; genus Eretmocerus; species Eretmocerus eremicus. The sequence goes on from JAPYYZ010000907.1 coordinate 6,123, forward strand.
ATCTGAGAAGTTATCCTACAATGCGTTCATCCATTTTTTTCATTAACAAAGGGTGTACTTACAGCCATGGGTTTGCCCACCGGTGATCTGTCGATAAAAACACATCCCAGACCAATGTCGGTAAACATGCCGTTCTGTATACTTGCTAAGACTATCCACGAGTTGTAAACTATTTGAAGTATGTTATAGTAGAATATGAATGTCTTTAGACTGTACGGTTTCCGTTTTTCCATATAATTGGGTCCGCATCGCAGCACAAAGTAAAGGTAGGAGAAGAACAGAACGTAAATGGACCACTCATACTTGATCAGGAACCAATCTTGAGTCCTAGGATCTGTAAGAGACAAAAATACATCTCTGAGTATTCCTAATTATAATTTCTTGACGAGTTGTACATAGGAAATTCTTTGCAGGGCACCAATGATTCGTTTCTTAAAGTTTGAACGCTCTTTTTTTGATCTATAATTCCGTTTTTTAGAAAGAATAGCTATCCGATTCATGTAGAATTCTAACATTCCAAGTTTACAAGGAAGGAGCGAGAATCAATTTTCCGCAAATGAAAATCATAATGTATGGGGAATCCGAAAAATTAAAAGATTGAGCATTTTCTCTTGCAATTGAAAATCAATTCTCCTCTATGTATCTTTAATCGCGTCAATTCATCCTTTTTTCCTCTCTTTTTACTAAAGCTTGTATTATCCCAACTGAATCAGATGCTATCCATTCGATGGGCAATCAGATATTTCTGATAATTTGGAGATGTCTACTCACCATAAATCAAATAAATTACTCATGTACGGGTTTCATGACGCTAATTTTGAATGGCGAAAAAGTTTAGGGGATTTTTCAATGCTGTCGCGCCCTTTCGTCTGTCGATTTATTGATGAACACTCAACTTGAAAAACCACCTTAAACTCCACGCCCAACACTTCAACACTGGCACCCACATATAAAATATTTTTTCCAACATGCTTCTTAACCCTAATAATTTACCAAGTTCTGTCGACATATAACTTTCGTAGAAGTAACCCCACACTCCTCGGATGAGGTCCATCTTGATTAATGATAAATTGGGATTTAAATATCTACTATGTACAAACAATGTTCACTTTTGATTTGTGGCCAATGTTTTTTGCTCCGGCCACACGAAGCGGCAGCCAAAGACGGGGCTAAGTCTGAAGCAGCCCAAAAGGCGCCTGAAACTTTGTGCTGCGAGCGCCTCACTGGTTGAATGCAGACTGACCGACCAACGACGAAGAAATTTTGTTTCATCGAATTGGATTTCGCTTGCTTGGGCTCGCTCATCAGTATGCCGCATTTTGAGAAAGAACGGTCGTCATTTATGACGAAAAAACGCTGTAGAAAGATAGACAGCTTAGCGTTCGCAGATAGAATTCTATTTACATGTAATTTTTGTAGGAACTCGGGAGTGGGATTTTATACATGTTCATTAGCTTAAACGCATTGTCATCGATGTAGTGTGCTCGCAGCTTGTCTTCTGGGTGTTACACTAGCTGTTTTCAATCGTACCGACTTTGAGCATCTTAATCGTTTACTCACCTTATAATTACTCTCTCATCGATATACCAATATGAAACCTTGAAAATTGGTTTCGTCAGAAATTTTTCTCCGTTTTCATTACTACAAATAGTTCGGTATAATTGGAATCTCTGATTCAATATTGAGTACACAAATATATCTTAAAAATGTGTCCTCAATTATAAAAATATAAGATTATCATCACATCATGTGCAAATGTTCACTGATTTTGTGAAAAGGTCTTCGGAACCGTCGATTCAATATTAAATGAATAAAGTAATAAATAAATAAATAAAAAGACGAACCATTCATAACTGATAGTTCGGCATGTTATCGATGAAATGTTTCAAACCATGGCTACAAAGCGCTCAGATGTGCTACAATATCGAGTCAATCTATAATAGCATTCACTAACTCCTTTAATCAAGAGCCGTGATCATTTCAATTATTCTACTTCGTATGCATTTCAGAAATATGCACATCCCGTGAAAAGTGATCTGGAGACTAGTAAAAAGAAGTTAAATGAAAAAGGTATTACCTGTTGGACTTGAAAGTATCATCATAGCACTCCAACATGAAAATCGCAACTTTGGGTCTGATTTTTAAATATTCTTGGTATAAAATATTGCATGTCACAGTGTACAAACGGGTAGTTGTACAAAACTACCTATCCGCGTGCGGTGTGATGAAATACTAAGTTACTTGTACCCATTAAAATGCCCCATCCATCTCAATCATTTTCAAGACACCGTACTTTATTTTGAAGATCATTTTGACGCCCACCGAATGAGTTGAGGTACACCGCTCAATTCGAATCGGAGTCGAGGTATTTCAGATTTGCGAGAAGAGAATTCTTGGCAAGTGGTGGCAAAGGGCTGTGCCCGTAAAAATCCCATCCAATACTTGCGACCATTCTCTCGTTCTTGTAACTCTACTTTTTGTGGGTCTTGTGTTACATCTTGAGACTCTTCGAGGCTTAAGAAAAAACTTCCAAAGAGAGTTTACCTAAATTATAGTCGCAATGAAAAACATCGTCGTCATCCCCGAAATAGCTTGGTCTTCTTTGTGGAATTCTGGGATATTTACAACACAAGAGTGTCACAGGGAAGTGTCATATTTATTCACGGATATAACACTAATGGGCATTGTTCATGTACATGACTTTAGATCCGCAAGTATTTCTAACTCCTTTTGGGGGTGAGACGAGCCAAAGTTCGTACTCGGGATTGAAATTAATCTGTTAGACTGACTACTGGTTTCACGTGTTCTGTTTCCCCCTCCACTATAGTGAATCTCTAAGAATATTTTAACCCGTTATGTCCATTATATTGGAAAAAATCGATTACCAATAATTCGTGACTGTTTTTTTGGAATGCATTTGAAAAATTCTGAAGAATCACTATGAACACAAGGAACATGTTGGATCTCGAATGGAGTCCGAGGATTAAATCATGAGAGAGAAAAGAATAGGAAACGAAAATCTTCCAAAATTTCAATTTTGATATTTTCCGTTATATTTTAACTATGTCGCGAGTCAGAATGCGTTTCTGACACTAAGGGAATTTTTGTAGTTGACGGGTTTAGTACAGCAGTTAGTGAATATTCATTAGAGTGTAGTTCAATTTCTGAATGAACAAATATGGAGTGAAATGTAAATGAAACTACAAATAAAAAATTCAAGAGGAAGAGATATTGCAAAAAAGTTGAAAAGGCTAGAGTAAGAGGCTTGTGTATGCGTGCGTACAGACTTATGTATGCATAAAGATCAAGTATCTACCTACGTATATGAGAAGCAGCATGAGGTGATTTGGATTTTTCATCTAGCACTTCCTTCCACCACCCTCTTTTCGTTCTTGACTATCTAATCCGAGCTTTGTTTAACTCGCTTTTCCAATTCTCGCATTCGATTTGGCACACAGGCAATCCTGCCAAAATCGTTCATATATTTTGAGTGCTATTTGGAAATGGTGACAAGTATAGGTCAAAGCCAATCATACGATATTTTGATTTTCGTCCTTCATAAGTCTTGCCTAAACGATCTCAGCGCGACATAGCTAGTTTTCTTTGTTTTTTCATAATCTTCTAATTGCTTCTTCCAGAATTACAGAATTCAACCTAGGCTCGATTCTTCAAGAAAATTGCCAAAAAATCGAGTGTACCTATTAGTGCCTACCTCTAGTTTCGTCATGTCGGTCTCAGAATACATCAATCGTATTCAAATTATCCAAAAGAGGGTAAAAAAACCTGAAAAATGAACCAGGATGCATTGGATTTGGACGTCTGGTAGCCGAGTAATCGCGATTACGAGTATAATGCCGTTTACAGACTTAAGCGTGTATTATAAGTGTATGAGCATTCCCACGGAACTTGACATTTTTGCCCGGCGTCAATAACAGAATATTTTGGACGCCGCGAAGGGCACAGAGTTCTCATTAAAACCGTCTGCAGTTATAGCGCGACATCTGCTGAGAGCTTTTTCCTCATTCGAGTGCCCTTCACAGCACCTAAGATATGAGTTGTTCAGATCCATAGTGGACTAAGTCATTTTTTGGTAGGTGGTTTTTTTTCGCCCCCAAAATTTACCCTGCATCTTCCGATCAGGCAGTAGACCTTCCGCCAAAATTTTCCTTGTATCTTTATAATGTTTCTCATATGATAAAATATTTTGGGCAAATTTTTGGGACCTCAAGAGCTGTAGATAAAAGTCTTCACTGATTGCAAATATGGACTTATTCCATTTTGGAACTGAACAACTCAAATGTCATTAACTTTGCCAGACAAAAAAGCGGGGTTTCTCGGAAATGCCCGTATGGCCTTAACGGGTACACACTCTTTTGGACTCGTCAAAAATATTTTTTCGTAGACTCTGAATAGCTTGGCTCTATTCGATCTAAATTGAACGTAGCTCAGCTTATTTTAAAAGTCTCAAAACAACCTTTGAAATGAGCTAATGTAAGTTCGAAGATATTGAGATGGGCCAAAGTTAGAGGTGCCAAAAGGCAAATGATCGTATGGGCTTAAAACCAATTTTCGTCATTTAATGCATGCTGACACCATATTTTCTGCCACCTGGTGCATCTCTAGCAGCTTTTCGATTTTTTACAACCGTCTTTTCCGGAAGATCAAGTTTTAAAACGCAAGATGCTTGATCCAAAAAATTGACCTCATGCGAACATTTCTTGGAGGAATTTCGCGTAGTGGGGCTGAATCGGCCCGTGTCGGCGTCTTGACGAAACCATCGTTATATTGGGGTATTTCACTTTCTGTAAGTTTGAAGATCAAAAATTCGATTTGACCCTCTGTTTTTATCTGGGGTAGGGTAACTTTGATACACTCAAAAGAATCTCGTTAGCTATCATCCAACATCGACATCATTTTCAAGTAAGAAATTATCAAATAGTCGATGAGAAAAGCTTCAAAATGAGCTAAGAAACGTCTCATTTGGACGTGTAGGAGCCTAGTTATGGTGATTTTACGGCAAAAAACTATTTTTGTGCTACTTTTCTGCTTCAAAAAGCAGCCTTGGTGCGGGCACTAGGCTCCAATGGCAATAACCATATACTCAAACAGTGATTGTAGGAGTTGGGGTTGGTCAAACGGACTTGTACAGTAGGTCAATGAAAAGCTAAGACTCTCAGCTTTCAGATGGTGACTCGAAAATATCGATTCGGGCAGATTGAGTTGATTTACGGCAGCTAAAGATGAGAAATTACTTTGAGTGAAGCTTAGTTGGCATATCACGTTTTAGCTTTGTTACACTGCTTCAAACGTCTATAACTCCGACTAGAAACATCCGATTGGGTTTTAACAGCCGTCGATTGAAAGCCGAAACTCTAAGCTTTCGATTGACTACAGGTATAAGTAGGATTGGCCGACAAATATAGTAGTCGCCTCCAGAATGAGATGAAAATTAACAAACGTGTAACAAAGTTGCTCCACTTGACGGTAGCTTGAATGGGTACACATACCTAATAATATGATCCTATCGATGTTTTTCGTTTCGTCAAGCTATTCTCGTCAGTGGTAACATTTTATCACCGTATGATAGGTAAAATGTTGAGAATTCATCTGTTTTTAATTAAGTCCACACTGTGAGTCCAGTTTTAATAATTTCAATCTACATCAATTACACCTCGTAGAGATTGGCACGAACTGATGAAAAAATTCAGAATATCACGGAGACAATCATTTGTACAAAATGTTGAGAAGTACGACCCAAACTTTATGATGCGCAAACGAAAATGAGATGGTATAGGATATACTGGCTTAGGCTTGCACGGTGCAAGGGATTTCTCGAAATGGATGAGGTCGTGCTTACAATACAATCAACTTGGAAAGTGAAGCCACTTTAATGCAAGTCCCAAGCAACTGTGCCATTATTGACGGGCAGTTTCGCTCAACTGCGAATCGTGAAGATGATATTTCACGTGTTGCGTCGATCTCTTGTTACAGAGCAAGGAGAAGATGATGCGCGGCGCACGTCGGGGCTGCGTGCGGTTAAAAGGCGCCATAATCAGCATCGACGACGTGGATGAGTGCGACTTCACTATCACCACCGTCTCGGACAGCGATGATCCAAAGACTTTTCATTTCAAGACGCGGAACAGTGACGAGCGCGAGCGCTGGGTCCGCGCACTCGAAGATACGATACTTCGACATTCGCACGCGGTAAGCACGCCCAAAAACTAGTATTTGTGCACGAATAGCGTGCGGCTGATCTACATGGCAAAATAAAACTCCCTCGGATCGAATAACTTCCGTTGCTACGAGCTAATCAACGCCTTCTTATGATCTACGTGTCAGGGAAAATACGCTTGAGCTCCTTTGAATAGAAGTGAGATATGGGAAATTTATATTTTGTTTTGGTATTATTTTTTGTTTCAATCGGACAGGGTCGACAATAGGTAACAAATCAATATCAAGTACCGGAAATTCAGAAATATTATTTTCAGCTATTCAAAGAAACGTGCATACTTTGATTTGTGCTCATAATTAGATGACCGTATTTTTCCGTGGCATCATCTGGAACCAAAATAAGGGGATTCATTCTGGTCTCGGAATAGAATCAACTCGAGAATCAAACCAGAGTTGAATCTTACTACAACTCAACTGTAGATTATGAAAATTCCATGTTGTTGTTAAGCGCACAATACTCAAACAGTAGATATTCTTACGCGTGGATTCGTGGGTCTTAAAATCGTTCTACAAATGTCCAGATCATATATAATAATTTTATATCGGCGCGGGGAAGAAATATTTCGCTTTGTGTTTGACCCTTTTAAAATGTATAACTCAATATACGACCCGATTGCGCATGAAATCCTTTTGAAATCTCCATGCACTACTTTGAAGCAAGAAATCTGCGATTCAATCAATAATCATCTTGTATCACAAAACTTTGCTCAAGCATTTAAATGAATTTCATCTGGAAAATGAATATAGCTCGATGGAAGATGAGTACTCTCCTCATCTCCATGTGCAAGCAAATTTATCCATTATACTCTATACTCGTGTGTATACTATAGTGGTTGTGGAGTGCTTATGAGTTTCACAACAGTTTTGATACTTCTTGGGTCACACTTCTATATGATGAAGCAATAATTGATCTTAGATGCAACGTGTATCGCATGGTGCGGTAGAACATGAGAACTTGAGTTGCCCCACCTGATGACTTGTAAGCGTATCGGTGGTTACACACGCCACCAAGAGTTGAGCCGACGTGCACTCGTGAGTACGCTCTCTGCAAAGATACTCATTAGAATTATCGTGACTCTCACCCGGTTCAGAATGAAAAACTGAGATCGAATATTTTTCCGCCTCTCCGGTCGGGTGAAAATATTTTCGCAAGACAGCCACATTGTGCATAGGTGCATTTTGTCCTATTTTACTTCGAATCGAGTCAATCTACAACCAATCGAAGGAGAGGGAAGGGGGGCTTGGGACGCGGGACGAGGATCGGCCCGAGATGAAACTGAATACGAAATGAGACGGAGACCGCAAATTTGCGCAGCGCTGGGATCCGCGGAAGCCGCCGCCGAAGCACGACTTTGATCGCAAGGTCGCCGAGGCGGACGCGTACCTGCAGCTGCTGATCGACCAGGTGAAGCTGATCGAGCAGAGGCGGGAGAGCCTGGGCGACGAGCCCGAGCTCGAGGACAAGAGGCAGCGCTACGCCGAAATCCTCGTCCAGGCCAACGCCATGCTCAACTCCGTCAAACACGCCATCGTCCAGCTGCAAATAGCCAAGGCAGGTTCTAAAAAAACATCTCATAACTTTGCTCCACTCTCTTGCCCATCGCGGATTACGAAATGTTCGATCGTTCCATATTTGCGTCTATGTTTCAACCCCTTGTGCATCGAGTGACCTTCGAAGGTTCCAGACGGTTCCCAATTCGGTACTTCTTTTGTGCAATCGAATCTTGAAGAACAGTTCGGCAAGTTGAAAAATAATCGATGGATGCCACCCCATTGCCAACAAGGAACTTTAATTGCTTCTTCTGTTGACTGAGTTTCGGAACTGCGGTGCTTGCAAAATGTATCTCAGATCTGAATTAGATTTCAATCTGAATTTTTTTGTAATCCTAATTAGCTCATAATCAGCATCACGCGAATTTTACGGACTTTTGCTTTCTTTAAGCCCCTATGTATCTCAGCCTTTTGCGACAAATTCGTCCAATATCAACCTAATAATTTCCAAATTTCACAATTGAGTAATAGTGATCATTGCATCTCATTATCAGACGTGGTCACACATGTTAACTCAGATGCATCTGACCCACACGATAAAAGGTTACCCTTAATTGTTACTTGCTCTTGAAAAACGCCATGCGTCTTTTTATAGAGGGACTATGTGGACCTTCGCTGCTTCAGATTGTCTGTTTTTGTATAAACCGATCAATCCTTGCTATTCAGATCGGTCCGGTGCCACCATACCCTGCCGCTCCTGCTGTCAATATTGACTTTGATTCACCTGTGCGCAGAGCCTATTTTTCACTCGATCGCGCCTTGAAGTTCGTATGCTCAAGCTTGACCCCTTGTAAACATTCCTTTCATTATGTGCTATTGCATCATTATTACAGTTTACGTCTTCTACGACGGGCATTGAAGAAATTCTAATTCGAATTTCAAATCGTTTCTCGCGTCATTATTCGCTTTGCCTTCGAATAAATTTGACCTATTTCTCAACTGAATGGTGGATTTCTTGATTTCCTTCCAGAACACCGCCATTCCAGTAAACGGTATTTATCGAGGCCCAACCGAACCAGTTCACGTCACAACTCCTTTGAAGCATGGTTCGTATCTTATTCGTTCTTCCGCTTCTACGTGCAATGGATTAGCGTTACCTCTGGATTTTCTAAATTTCCGAACTGTTACGTAAAGTTTTAGTCGCAGCTCGAGATCCAGATCCGACGGTGCAGACGGGCATCGAACTGGGCTTCGAGTGCATAGAAGCACAACTCGTCAATAGTAAAGGTTCGTTCCAAATGTTTAACTCATCTCCTTGTCAATATCTAGAAATCACGTGTAACCTCGTTGGCTGTCTCTCACGATAACAGCCTTCTAGATCACTTGCAGGGTCGTTATTTTCCCAAAACAAATTTATCTATCTTGTCTATTAGACCCATGTGAGGTTATGATAAGGGTCGATCTCAGCAACGAAGTATTTTCTCCGCGATTCTTCTGTTGACGTTGATCAGTGACAGAATTCAACGAGCTTTTGATCATCATCCTTTGCTCGTATTTGTGATTCGTTATTTTATTTCCTTCATACAATCTAGCCTCACAATAAGAGCATGGAGTCTGTGGATATTGTTAAGATTATATTAGATGTTTTCGTATTGATTGTTATCAAAGTATACTGTTTGATCATGGAGGTGGTCAACTTTCTTGTTCAAGATTTGTGGCTCATAAGTAAGACTTGAATACGTTTCTAACAATTCATGTTTCAATTGTTCGCGGCTTCCTAGTAAAACTTCAGCTCAATTCTGTTCATCTCATATTTAAGGTAAATATGTCAAAATAAAAATATCTTATAATCTCACTTTTCAGCAACCACAAGGAATCTTGCCGTGCCAGCATATTCTTATTCATCTTCAGACGAAGATGAGGACTTTTTCGATGCGGCCGATGAAATCTCTCCTACGACACCCTCGCAAACAACGACGTAAGAACTCATCTGTTTACGACGCTCATTATTATGTTCCGTAAATCCAAATAGGGCTGTTATTTCCAGAAATAAACTTGCTTCACGTTTTTTTCTAATCATTATCAAATCTGATCTTGGAAAGATTTTGTAGATGCTATAATATGGACAAGAAATTGAAAATTTGGTGTGCTAAGAAATTTTCTTCGAAAAAGTATGTTGATAAAACTTGTCAGCTCGTGTCATACCATCAATTTTCTCTTATGTTCATGCAATTCTAGATGGGAAATTAATCAGGACTTATTGAATCTGTCCACAGAAAAAGGAGAGAACTTGAAAAAACGTCATCCACGTGCGAGTGTTCTACATCAGACAGCCGTCCATACAAGTTCAAGACACCGCTTGCTCCACCGATTAAGAACGACGGATCGATAGATTATGACGGTAACTCGATTTTCACGGTTTTCTCATTCTCGCTTATTTGTTTTTCTTGGAGCCTTACGCATATCCATGCAGAGATTTGGCCGATGGTGAAAAAACCGTCGCCCCGAATTTCATTATCCATCAAATCAGGTTGGATTCGAGAAGCTAGATTTGGCGTTTGACACTATCTATTTAGGGCTTTCAACTCTCAGTGAAAACTTCTGTCTCAAATAAAAGGACAGCATTCCGAAAAAGTACCAGAGTACATTATCAATTTGAGACCTTAGAGGTTAAGAAGATGTTAATTTTATTGTTATTTTTCAAAGTCTCGGAGTAGACTAATGGTTTTCAAACGTTTTTTTTGAGACCACGTTGTATCAAAGGATAAAGAATGGATACAATGCCTTATTTAGTAGAGATATTCTCATCTGGCTAATCGAGGCTGATACACTCTTATATATACCCTCTAATTTTCTCTAGTGGTGTTTTATGAGTAAAATTAAGAAGATTTGCTCAATATTCTTTATCTAAATGGGAACTTTTCAAGAAATTTTCTTTCAATGTAAGGCATTCTTTCAAGTACTCACTGTCTTTGATATGAATTTGGATGATTCGTGTCCTCTGCTCCAATTCGGACACATATACTTGATGAATCTCGAAAGAGTTTGGAGACGAGAACTGGTTATCTCCGTTATCTCGAACATATTCACAATGAAAATCTCCACACTTGCATACTTACGCACTAGAAAAATCAGAATGGATTCTTTTCCTTCTAAAGTACGTTTTGGTTAGTTTCTCTCTTATATTATACATTGGAAAGGAATTGCATCTCGCGTGTAAAGACTTTTCGTGGGGTTCAATGGTCGAGCTAAGTGAAGCAGAACAGTCTTCTTGATGTAATTCAATTAGGTTTAATGACCTCAAAACAGATGGCACTTGCTGCTAAGTAGACGAATAACACGCGTGGTCGTCGATGGAAGTTTTTAGGAATCTCTCAGTTCAGTGATATTATCACATAATCTTTTATTCGTGTGGGACATTGTTTATAATATTCTTCCCAATATCATTCATTTTCACTTGCATGGAACAGACACTGCATTGCTATGATACCCAACTTGCCATTATACCCATTCGATTCCTTTACAATCACGCGATGAACTCGGTTGTT
>JAPYYZ010000908.1:0-17387 GCA_030522705.1 Eretmocerus eremicus
CAATCTGGGCTTATTTTAAAGGTAACTGTTCCAGCTATTGAACAAGATCACTAACAATGCTCTGCAAGCACGCGCATGCGCAGTAGACTCCATTTTCTGAATAAGAATTTGCTTTTTAAAAAATTTCCCCTACCTTTTCTCGTACTTGTTTCCTTTTTATGGTAAAAAAAGTTGAAGAAATGTATTCTTGGTGTAAAATGATCCAACAAACACGTTGGGATAGGTTACAGATTCATTTCAGAGAGTTTTTAGGGAGAAAAAAACGATTTTTGTGATTTTCGACGTTTTTGAGCGCACTAAAAAAGCTCTAGTGGGTACCAAAGTGCTATACACTGGACCAAACTTCTTTGACAGCTAGAACACAACTAGATGAAGAGAGAAAAAATTTTCCAAAATTTTTTCTTTGATACGTCAAAAAAGTTACAAGCGAATCTACGATTTCCGGCTATTTCAATTTCTGGGGCAGTTAGAAAGACTCGAATTGCATCTTACGAGTGATGATTTGATAGTTTTTTCAATTACCTACCCAGTGCCTTTTCGATCTTCGAGATTGGTCGAACCGTTTCAAATGTATGAGCAAAATACGAGGACAGTTTTCGTTCCTCCAATCGTTTGAAATTATTAGGTTAAATCCCCGATATAGGCCTAGCAATAGCGAAAAAAATTTTTTCGGCCCAGAAAAAATTCTTTGAATCCTCTTTAAACATTTCGAACGGAAGAAAAATGCTTCGGGAATTTTTAAAAAATAGTTGCAGAAAAGTTCTAAATTTGATGTGGAACCCCTCTATTATAGCTTTTGTCTCCTCATCCCGCATGACAACTCCCCCCTTGATCCCTGTAATCTCATTGTTAGTCTCGCTCCGCCTGCCAATAAGAGTATCCATGAAGCTCGAGTTTTCGTGAATCTTCATATTCATATATTCATTATCCTCTTCGAATCGTTCAGCCAATTTATAGTGCGAGTTCTTGATACCGAGTGATTCCGTAGTGAAGTGACCGGCAATAACGGTGAGTACGTCGTTCATTCCTTCACGCATCACGTCTTTGAAATTCACAAACTCTTTATTGATTTTCAAATGAACGTCTGACAGAATGCTGGTAGTGTGACGCATGTCACTGATTTCATCACGCACGTTACCTATTTTATCCTCAATTGTATTAAATCGATCCTCAGAATTGGTAGAATGATCCTTGAATGATTTCGTCAAATCGCTCACCTGATTTCTGTAGAAAATGTTATCAGCTTGAGCGCCAATGAACTTACTCTTTGCTTCCAAAAATTAAGTCTCATTCTTCTTGAATTCCGTAGTGGAATCTTCCAGGGTTTTCCCGCGAGCTTAATCGCGTTGTTCTAATGTGCGCACTTGCAGATTAATGTTTTCGGTGAATGTTTTGGATTCTGACTTCAGATAATCAAAATTGTCGTTCATCTTTTGATTGTTCCTCACGAGTTCGTTTTGCACGTGACCCATGTTATTATCTAGAGCTCTCAGCGAAAGGACGACAGCTTTCCCAATTTGCTCAATCACTTCACTCTCACCTTCGCTCAAATTTTGCAATAGATCAGAACTAATCCCATAGAGCGTGAACACCGCTGTATCATCCATCTGAGGCTCTGTGGAAAAGAAAATATGAGTTGAGATTTATTAAAATCAAGAAAGCTTCCTCCTACTCACCAGTTACTGCATCGTGCAACATTTTGCTTCGCGCACCGCTTGACGGTGCACTCAATTCTCCTTGGCGAGACACTGCTCCCAAATCATGAGACAGGTTCGGAGTTTCAATATTTTCCTTTCCAGGAATATGTAAAGTACTCGATCAAATTTCTCGGGGTCCATCCTTCTTCTCAGCAGTAGGAAGTGAAGAGTTTTGAGCGGCTTTCTCCAATTTGGCAGTGTATGTATTCAAGACGAATGTACAGAATGCAATGGATCGGATATTGATTCGCCCGCTTTTCACAGGATATATCCCCCTTCACGTAACTCACTCAGGAGTTCTATTATTCCCTCACGACCACTTGTATCACCAGCTGGCAGATCCTTGAGCAAGAGCTCAAAACGAGCAGTTATCTCATTCAAATTACCCCAGTAGACGTAATAGATTTGATGATCAGACCCGTGCAGTCTCATTGTATCCTTGTTTTCAACGTCTCCCTCAAGTTTTCGCAACCCCGAACTAATCTGTGATTTGAACATGGGAGCAATGATTTCTTTATACTTTCTCCCTTCTGAACTCAGTGCACGTTTCGATTCATTATGATCGCGCTTGTGAGCACTCGCCAAAGTTAGAATCTCCTTGTATTGTTCAATATCGTGTGGCTCATAATGTTTCCGCTCATCCCTGAATATCAATTCAAAAAGACCTTGAGTACCTTCGAATAGATATCGATCAGCCAACATAATTCTATGATTATTTCCACCGAAGTCGAGAGCTTTGTTCCCCAACATCAACGTGTTGTTTTCAAAATGAGGTCCATACGTAATATCTGCTCTCTTATTGTTTTTGAAAAATTTTGAGAGATATCTCAACGACAGAGCTTCCAAATTCTTACATAGGGATTCTTGAAAATTTGTCCACTCTCGAGGATTTTCCACGATTTGTTGTATCGATTTTTCGAGAGGGTCCACATTATCATCCTCTGAAAGAGTCGACGACGGTTAATTTCTATCGAAAGAGAATGATTTGTTGATTGAATTCTAACTGCGAGTTTTTGTAGGCTTAACGAACGGTTGTAGCGGTTTGGGTGAAGACACGTTGCATTCAAACGTTCCTCAATGAAGCTGGATCGTCTGGAGATTTCCAAATTTCCAACTGATTATCACTACTCCCCTCGTCATCGCTTCCCATAGGTTCGTCGATCGGTTCGCTTTTGAGTTTCCCAACGTCCAATCCGTTCAACTTACTAGTATCGCTGATCAATCTTTGCGAAGATTGCACAAGAGACTGTAAGGTTTCCAAGGTTCTCTCGCGATTCTCCATTTTACCGAGCTTGAGAGCGCTATGTTTTTGGCGAATCACTGGAGCCTTTTTGGTGATTTGTTTCATAATCTCGCCCTTTCCCCGATCCGATCTTTTGGCAGGTTTCGTTTTCGTCCGAGCCATTCTTACGTTTCGGTCGATCGAATGTTATGAACTGAAGCCTCGCTTGTATCTCCCGAGATTCCTGGGATCGTCTCCCACGATTGTGAGGAATCCGTACTTATCCCTCCAACAACTTGAACACAACTGTTTTAACTGATCAAAATCCATGTCTGTATTGACGTCATTATTGTGTATCACGCGTGTATTGGTTAGATCGATCTGAAAAATGATGAGAATATTGAGGTTATCCCTCAAAAGCTTCTTGGGTACGCACGTGTAAGATTGTGTTGAATAGAAAGAATCTACATTTACGTGGCGTCCCATTGCGGAAGGAGCTGAGATCTTATCTTGCTTCTCTGTCAATATATCATCAAAAATGAAGATGGAGTGTGGTTTTGCATCTTTGGGATCCATGATCTCGCTGTTGTTTGTGAAAGTGTAATAGCTCATACCATCCTTGGACAACTTGTTCATTATAGCTTCCCAGAATTGATATTTTCGTTGTTGCAACGATGTGGAATACACGTGGATGTTATTGAACACGAGTCCGTTCGGAATCATGATCAAGCTGATCAACGCATTTGTCTTCCCAGAACTAGACGGACCAAAAATTATACAATGAATGCTGTCGGGTAGTAGTTCTCCGTGTCAGCTCGACTCCCCTTCTACGCGATCTGCGTAGTTATCCAGATTGATCATTGGAATTCCCTCCTTTTGTTTGACGGATCTCATCCTAATTGATAACTAGTACGCTGCACGAAGCTATAAATATGTAAATGATTGTGCGAGGAATTCAGTTTTTTGCCATGATTCGAATCATTAGCACGTATGCAGGGAGAGAGCGGCTTAGTTAATCGTCTCATGAATAATCTTCCATCTCGAACCCATTCATCTGGATATGAGTTCTGCGGACCTGGGACGAGATTGAAACATAGATGAGCCAGAGGCAATCAAGATATGAATCCTTCAGACGAAGCGTGCCGGCAGCACGATATTCCATATCATATTCGTAAGGACCTCGATCAACGTCACGAGGCCGATCGCCGATTGCAAAGTGCTGCCGAAGCACGTATTGCAGCCAAGGATTCATCGTTTGGCGAGAGACTCGCAGCCACAGCCGTGAGCAGTATCATGAAATTCAAAATCAAAAGAGGTATGGGTATGTCGAAGCGTAAGCATTCGCTCCGCAAGTGCGGTAAGAAGAAGAAGAGAGAGTTGATGCTCGCCCGCAGAGGTGGAATGTTGTCGTTACCGGCTATGGCAGCAATAACCGCGCTCGCGACTGGCGCAACCAATGTCGCAGGATCAATCAGCGCTATTCAAACGAATCAGAGAGAACTGGGAGAGATGGTGAGACATAACAAAACCCTCGGAGGGAAGAGTGGGAAAGGTTTGTATTTGAATCCATATCCTCACATTAGAGGTAGTGCATTAAAAGAAAAAGCCCGCGCCAAGAAGGCGAGAGGTATAAGCAGACAGGAGATCACGAGCGCTGCGGAGAATATCCCACACTTCAGAGGCGTCTTTGCGCGCGATGCTCTCCCACCTTTACCTTGGTACGATGAATAAGGCCTATTCAATCTAGCCTCGTTGAAAGATCCCGGTACACACTGGTGTGCGTATTACAAGCGAAGGAACGTGATGAACTATCTCAATTCCTTCGGTAATCTGAGACCTCCCGAGGAATTTGTGAGTTACATACTCACGAGTTACCCAAACTACGAAATTCTATACAATCGATTACCTAGACTGACTCACAGTCAAACTAATTGGGGACAGCTTTGTCTGAAATTTTTGAAATTCATGAAATGAGTTGTTGCGTTGAATATCGACCAGTTATGTCTCAAACTTTCTCATTATCGGGAACGAGTTCGATTCTCAGCGCACCCGTTTCACCGCCCTTCGACGCGAGTGTGAAAAAGTACGAGCTGGCATTGATACATTTTCCCTCAGTGAATTTCATACCCAACGTGGATTCTAGCAACAATCGTTTCTATTACAACGATCAAGTACACTTTATACGAGAAGGTTCTTACAAACTCGAAGATTTACACATTCCCTTGCGAGAAGTTTTGGTTGAGTACCACACCAAAAGTGAGGGGACGAACCTTAAGAGAGGGAGAGCATCCGTTCATCTTAACGGCCAAGAAGAATACATTACAAGTAGAACTCTTCTCCTACTACCCGATCGATTTCTTGGACCCTAGCAATTCGGGTTCTCTCTTGGGATTCAGCAGCGTGAAGCCAGCTCGACGTTGGCATGAATCCAGTGAACTTGTCAAGATCAAGAATCTATCGGTCATCAGACTCGAGTGTGACATCATTCTCGGCGCATTCCACAACCCTCCCGAAATCCATTCGCTGTATCACTCCCCTACCCTCGTCCCAGTTGGATACTCCATTGATAAAGTACTAACACACAGAATCTATCTCCCAGTTCACGTACATGAGATCGATCATATTGTTGTAAGCATTTGCGATCAAGACGGGAAATTGGTCGATCTTTGCAGTGAGCCCGTGATTTTTCAGGTACAATCACAACTGAGGGATGATCGTATATGATGAAACCTGTTCGAGAATTGCCTTCATTCGACGTACGTGTCGCCCCAAGTCAACATCCATGCGGAAAATTCCTCTTACTCAGAAGAATGTTGAATTTTCACGCTCAGTGGGATTCAAAGTTCGTAAAAATGGAGGACCCGCTCAATATTTTCGCAAATCCTCAACTGGACGAGCGCGTCGTCAGGAAAGACGTAAGATTTTTCCATCCATATACTCCACAAAGTTATGGTAAGAATGACGAAATCGGAACTGCTATTCAGTCGCAAGATATGTAATTATCACCTTGTGAGAGTTATTCGCTCATCAATGGTAGAATGAGTCTCGATAAGGATCCTAGCAAAACAGGTATCTATGATTTCGTAGCATTCCTTTTTGAGGAGCTACATTATTCTCTGAATGGCGTCACGATCGATAGTTGTGAGCATGTCGTTTGACGAGCACTCTGAAAGGGTATAATCAAAGCGCGAGTTAATTATAATTCGCCCAAGGTCCGATGAAAATTGTGTAGTGGTTACGCATAATGGATGCAATCCGCAAATATATATCAATTCCATCACTTGGGCTATGCTTTCTCTAGTGCTGTCCGACATTGAAGAACTTAATATTCTTAAGTCTGTCGAGAGGAAAATTTTCTTCACGATATACTTCCGAAGCTGGCAGCTGATTGAATGTCCTTTGCTTCAAGAAACCGATAAACAAGTTTGGTCCGTCAAATCCCCAAATTAACTAGAGAAACCACAAGACATAATCCTCGCACCACAAACGGCTCGAAGAATAACAAAAAAGTTTCAGCAACCACGCTTGATCATGGCAAACTGAGTGGTATCAAAGTCTACCTGAACAGCAAACAGCATCCATACGAATCCATTACTGTGAATTTCAACTCAAACAAACACGTTTCAATCCTGTACCGCTTGTACGCGTCGTTCATGAAATCTTACCACGGAAATCGTGAGGATGAAGTCATCCTGCCGAGAAACGACTACACAACGTTGGCACCTATATTCGTGATTGACTGTTCACTCCAAAACGACGCAACCAAAAACTCTTCGGTTGATTCAAGGATCAAATTTGAGTGCAAAGAGAATTTACCTCGTAATACTCGAAGATTCAGTTTGATATTACACAACAACATTTTCCGTTACAATTTCTCAACAAACATAACTCACGAAGTTGTCTAATGCAGGACTCTCCACGCTTGCCCGGTGAGAACGGTTGCAAGAATGATTACCTCTCTATCGATCTGCAAGAATTTCAGATTGGCTTGGAGAATATTCCCATTCCGAAAAGGGTGGCTATCCTCAATTTTGATGCCAGAATCAACGAATGTTTTTCCCTTTGGCCATCTTTTGGGTACATGGAACTAGACCGTAGAGATACAAGGCATGCCCGATACCTTCACTACAATATTCACGGCTTTAAATGGAGTCATGGGGATGTACCGTGAAACAGAAGAACCAACCTCGTGGATCGGATCATCAAGCGCACATGCAACAACGAGAGGATGACCTACGTCTACGTGAATACCCATGAGAAGAAGAAATGGCTCGAGGAGTTTCTACCGAAGTATTTCGCAGACAACTCAAATTTTTAGATACTCAACATTTACGACGAATATGAAGTATGTGCAGATGATTACTTTACATTCGATTATCCACATTCCTTCTGCGATTATCACAATGATGAGATATCTCGATGTACTCTGAGGGATGTTGAATTTATGTTGTACGCTAAATATAACTTT
The DNA here is from genome assembly GCA_030522705.1 of Eretmocerus eremicus. Lineage (NCBI taxonomy): Eukaryota > Metazoa > Arthropoda > Insecta > Hymenoptera > Aphelinidae > Eretmocerus > Eretmocerus eremicus. The sequence continues at coordinate 7,388 of JAPYYZ010000908.1, forward strand.
CCCTGTAAGGATTCTGAATAAATTATTTCAAAAGGATATCTTGTTCATTTTACCTCATCTCACTTCCCCTCCCTGAGATTATCAAATAGATATTCATGACGGATTCTAGTCAGTCATGAATACCAACGTTCCCGGAAGGAGTTCAAGCGCTGAGAACTCGTTCAATAATTCAATTCCTCAAATCAGTTTGGAACAGACGACTCTCGAAAGGAAGATGGAATTATTGCAAGAACTCGCGAGCAATATTGAAGAACGAGTGCAGATTGATCACGATAACGAGGTTAAACACAGTTTCGAGCTGAATTTCCGTTTGAATCAGTTCTTCAAAGAACTGGAACAAGTACAGTTTGAAGTTTTTGAATCGGAGAAAGAAGGAAAAACTCATGGAAAGGTACAGCCGTGAAAGGACTCAACTCATCAAAGAAATCCATGCTCTAGCTAGAAGGAATTTCCCTCGTCGGAGAGTGATTGTGCGAGGAGTCGACGATTCACGGCAAATGGATTTGGCTGTCATGCTCCAACACGCGGAATTCAATGGAAATTTCAAGTACATCCTCATAGTGATCGATGTCTTCTCGGAATACGTTTGGGCAGAACCGGTCGAGACAAAAATTGGCGTCGAAGTAAGAAACGCGTTCGCGAAAATATTGGATGGAGCAAAACGTGTACCGAAAAAGTTGCAGTCCGACAAGGGACGAAAATTCTACAAGGATTCCCTAAAATTGGTGAAAGAAGACAACAATGTGGATTTCTACTCTACATATAGCTGTCAAAAGACCAGTATCTGCGAGCGCGTAGTTCGCACAATAAAGTCAAAACTATCTCAATCATTCTTCTTGAGAGAGGAATATGTGTGGATAGATATACTTCAGGACGTCACCAAAGAGTATAACAATACCAAACATCAATCCAGAGGATTGAAACCGGTCCAGGTTTGGAGGAAAAACGCCGAACAAGACGAAATATTGTCAAAACTCTCATCCACCGTATATGCTCGGAGGAGTTTATCGAAAGAATGTAGATATAAAGTCGGCGACGTTGTGCGCTTGAGAAAATATAAGCGGTTGTTCGCTAGAGGCTACCTACCTACCTGGGGGACCGAAACTTTTACCACCTACCGAGTGCAAGATACCATTCCGGTCACGTATCTGCTGCAAAACATCAACGGCGAGAAGATCGCTGGTAGCTGTTATGGAGCCGAGCTCCAACGTGTGCGACGGCCCCATGTTTACCTTGTGGAGAGAATCTCAAAACTTTAAAGAGATGGAGTGTTGGTGGAGTGGTATGGGATGAAACAGGCTTCGTGGTGCAATAAGTCAGACGTATCCGATTAATTCGTTCATTAGCCTCAATATGTAAATGTATGAAGATTCGATCGACAATCGTTACTCGTTCATTAGCATATGTAATGTATATTCGAGCGGCAATCTCAACTCGTATATCCATCTCAAGCGAGAATATGTGAAGATTCGATCAATCAGAGTCGTTTATTGGGCTCAGGCGGCAATCACCGTATGCAAATGTACGTACAAGATCAGCATGTGTGATGCGTTCGTCATCATCGAAGTTAAGACTGAACTTCCGGCGATTTATTGTGTACAGAGTATGATCCTTACTTATTATTTGTTTTTGATCGAGCCATACAGATTCTTGATTGAATGAACAGTTCTCATAATTTCGAAAGGACGATCGATTTCTTAATCCTGATCTACAAAGACCCTTTCCCACGAGCTTTCCGCTGGAATCCTCGCACAAAATCGCATAGAATTCGGATTGTACGAAAACGCCTGCCTCAATAACTGACCATTCATCACATCCTTCATCTTCCCGAGGAACTTTTCCATTCATTCTCAATATGTCGTTAGGATCATCTGGTGCGTAGTCGGACGTATCGAAATAATCAGCACAGTAGGGAAGGATGAAATCTGTGAACGGATTCAGGTTATTCAAAAAGTATAATAACGAGTGTGTATCGGTATAAAGGAAATTGCAAGCTCGAGGATCGAGCTCTTTTAATTCGAAGTTATAGTGAGAATCGCACATGAGCTTTTCATTCAAGTCTAGAACTGCCGACCCAAAGTAAATGGGTTTGTCGAACAGTATACTGACAGCTTCCAACTGTTTCCCTTCTAAATATATTATATGCGTCTCTCTAGCTTGGCACTACGAGCAATATCCACAATTAATCTCCAGCTTTAGAATGCTGGATACGTCACAGATTGAGAACGAATTTCTTCGAGTCAAAATGTGGACCTCCAAGCCTCCGTATATTCGAGACGGAAGATACATCGAAGGATCTTGATGGGAGGATTGAGAAGAAGATCATTGGGAGAAATTGATTTTACGAACGCGGTGGCGTTTCATCTCTCGACAGTGGCCAGACTCATCAGGGAGAGATGGTGTGGCTTCTGTCGAGTCTCCCCGACGCCTCGATGTTCTGGCTCTTTGGGGCTCTTATATATCAATCATAGTCCAATCTGACCGCTTGCGAGAAAGGTCTTAAGCACGCTATTCCCATATGATTCCACTCTCGAAGCAGATGGTAGCCCACTGCCGTCGAATTCAGCTTTCAGCTCTGATGCTACAAACTCCTTGTCGAGATCGGTGAGTCTATGGAACTGTAGGAGTGAGCTGTATAATTCCACTCCGTATCGACCATCCCAATAATCTTCCAGAATAATATTCCTTCGTTTTTGAACCGATTCAATCGTTTCACCATAAACGCTGTTGATCATTGCTCTAAACATAGACTTTTGAAACTCGTTTTTAGCATTCTGACGAAAATTGTGTTTTTCTCAATATATGGTTGAATCTAAGCCTTTCCTTTGAAGTGTATACCATTCTTGATGCGTAGAGTCAGCCCGAGGGCAATCGCTTGTTTCAAACTCTCATAATGGATTACATAGTTTTCTTTCGGCGAAGTGAGCAATTCTTCAATGTCGCTGTGACGAATCGGAAGTATCATTTTTCCAGGTAATAGAGGATGATCTCCGTGCAATTCATGTAGCTGTGCTGGATAATCAGCGTCGATTTCTAGTACATAACCGACGTCAGAATCAGAGCTGACTGAATTAACATCAAACGCGGCAGGATTTTCAAGCCTCTTGAAGCCTCCATATGGTAGCTTGGGAATCATAGCTGTTCCGTATGAATTATTCATATCGAAGTTTATAATGTGCGATGTTTCCTTGAACAGATCGTAGTCACGCATGTATTTATTATCAGCTTCTGCATAATGCATGGAAGCTTGACTCACACCACCTCGCAAGGATCTCTCAAAAAATAATATCACTTCAGGGTCTGTCAATAACTCGAGCTCGATCCCTGTCATCTCGAGAAGAACTGAGAAGGCAAAGCCAGGCAAGGTCAAGTAGTTAGCTGGATACATCCCGTACCGTTTAAAAGACTTCCTTCGAAAATTCTCGAACACATCGCACAATAGCAACACGTCCACTTCGAGAGACGAGTTCATATATTTGCTTCAATTTTTACATCCGAATGTGTTCCACACCTCGAGACCGTGCTGATAATCCGTCTCCGATATATTCGGATCGGTCAGACTATTGTAAAAATCATCTCTGTCTAGAGAAGTTTGAATTTTGAACTTCCGGATTGAATCCAAGGAATCATATGGAAACACCGATTTTTGCGTTACAAACTTGGATAAATCTTCGACAGACTCACCAGCTTTCTCGGAAATTTTTGAAATTACGTCGCTAAGATTCCTATCTAGAACCTGTTTTTGACCATCATCCAAGTAACTACTCAATTTTTCCAAACTGGAACTCAAGAATTTGATTGAGTCGAGAAAAGTTGAACGTATCCTGGTTCCGGCAATCCTCTCAAAAACTGTGATGTGATTCTCGGTATTCTGGGGAATCACCTCCAAATCTGCTGGGATATCATTCAAAAAACTCTTGAGGAAGAAATGTGAATCGTAGTGAGATGAATTGTGGAATACAACGGAAATATTCGACTGTGTTCTCCGTGAAAGGTTGCACTTGGAGTGCACAACCCCTAAAGAGCGACCAGTGGTATGGTCATGGTCTGATACTTCATCATTCCCCAGAGGTTGATTACAGATAAAACATTTTTCGGTGATCATGATCATCACCTCGTCCAGGTCGCCGAGCTCCATGGTTACATTGCTTGCAAAACGAGCTGGTGATCCAGCTGATCGAGAAAAAGGATTCCTTCGAGATAACGATTAAAATCAACGAGTCAATCGGCATGACTTTCGGAACGTGGGGGATTCTTCTTAAGAAGATCAAACTACTCTCCAATAACATGCTGAAACACTACAGCGGAGAAATCGGCGGCAACATCAGGTATGAGTTGCAGAATATTGGAGTATTCGAAATTTTCACGTAGTTCACAAATGATGCTTGTATGAGAGCATCTTTCAATTCTTCTATGAATATATGTTTTCTGGAAAAAGATGGTAACGACCGTTATAGTGAATTGAGTAGATCAGAGGATAAAATTGGGGAATCTAGGGAGAAATTAAACTCAATCTCAACAACAGGCACTCGTAGCGGTGAGATTCATCGCAACGATGGAATAGGAATAAGAGAATATCTCAATTCATGAGATTCAGCTTACGAAAGTTTAGTAAATGATATCAATGATTCTCTATATAATCCCAAATAATCAATGGGAAATGTATTCTCTAGTCGTGAGCCGGTCGCGCTCTACATATTGCAACTAAATGTATTCCCCCTCCCGGAGGAGTCGCGAGCCACTCGCGAGCGCTCTACGCAGCCCATCCGTGGGTCGCGTACGGCGTTCGCGAGAGACGAAACCCGGAGGGTTCCACGGGATACGGCGGAGGTGTTGGGCCGACCCATTCCCTCAAAGAAATGAAAAAATGTTTCAAATCCATCTACAATGTCTTCATTGCTCTGGAAATAATTCACATGAATATGAGCGAGAATATCATCCTTCAGAAAACCGCTGCTGGAGCGAAAATATTCCAAATCATTAAAAGAAACGCTGCTCTTAGAGCTGTGGGCACACATGTGGGACCCACTCGCAGGAGATGAGCCATGAGCTTGGGTCTGCTCGCGAAAGGCAGCAGCTTGAACTGCAGTGCCGCGTAGACATGCGGGAGCGGCGGAAGAGCGATGCAGCTTGAAATGCATTGCTGTCAGAACCCACTTGAGGAGAAGCAGCTTGAACGGGGGGGGGGGGCGGGCAGAGAAGTGAGGCAGCTCGAACTGCACTGGTCCTCTCGCGGAGCGAACGCATGCCGGAGGTGGGGCTCGCTTGGGCGTGGGCCCGCCAGCGAAGGCGTGGGTCCTGGGAGGGGCCCGTTCGCGTATAGTGGGCGGGGCCCACTTGCATCTGAGGGGCATGGGCCGCGAGGATTGGCTGTCGCGGGCCCGGGAGTTTTGGAGTAGCGCAACTTTGTGCAATGTTGAACAAGGTTCAACAATATTACACAACATTGTGCATGCACAGTGTTGTGTACTAATTCTTCAAGGTCATTCCTAGGTCGGCAAAGATGTTGGTCAGGTGGCCAAAGATGCCGCCTAGGGCGGTATCTCCGGGGTGACCTTGGGGGTGGTTTTAGAAGGTTAGTCTCCCCCAGGTAGGAGGCCAGAGTCAGCTCAGACCACCCTACTCCATGATTATCTTAATGCTTTCCATCGATGTCGCTGCAAGTGAGTCTTGCTCATGTTGCCTTGAAAATACATCTCGCTGTCACTCTCAAAATTATGTGCCAAGGTACTGCGATCACGAGATGCTCGCTATCGCAAAAATTACTCTCGATATCAGCCCTGGATTACGATTCAGCACGATGACACGACACTGATCCAGATTCACCCTTTTATCTTGGGTTCTGGATGGGGAACTCGTCATTGGTGGGGAGTGGAGGAGCATCCCAAGTCCATCGCGGCATAGAGCTTGCGCTAGTATCTTCGGGGTTTTTCGAAGTCACAATCTGAGAGTTGGAACGCCGTGCTTGAATACACGTGTTAACTTTCTCAGGAGGTCATACTCTGAACTATATAATAAGCCAACCCGACAGTCACCAGACGCAAGAGAATCGCGCCGCGCGCGGTGAAATGCGCTTTTTACTCCGATTGCTACCCAGGACAGAAGAATTAGTGGTTGATTGGTGACATGCTAATTATGATCACTCCTCAGCAAACTCCTAACATTTTGCATATGTTAGCAGTATCATTTCATCGAGGAAGAGCTTTGTAGGTTTTCAGAATGGAAGTCAAGAGCATCGAGATATTTTCAAACGTTACCACAAGTCGTTCCTACTCCAAGCTTATTATTGACGCATTCTCAACCTCTTTTTGAGGTTATTCTGCGGGATTTACAGTTTTAGGTGGGTTCCGAACCACCGAAACCACCGAGAAAGCACTCATGAAAATTCACATTGGTGCCGGCCGAGACTCAAACCCTGGCCTTCTGCGTTGAATTCCGTAGGAATGATGTCTTATTCCGTGCCACATGGAAAAGACATTATTGATTCGGAGTCGACCTCTCGACTGATAGCAGCTCCATTCGGCTCAAATTATTACCTATTATCACAAAATACCAACTTTGGCCATTTTTCCGATGCAAAGATGATCGGAGGATTCAGGGATTCGGATTCTCAAAATGCCACAGAATTTGACCCAATGGGCATCTTTGACCCGCAAATTCCACTATTTTGAGCGAACGACCCATACAAGTCACAATGGATCGTCGGATAATGACATTCCACGGAATGTGCAGTAAAGTCAAGCTCGACGGAACGTGAAATGATGGAATTACCGCACGGGAATGAGGACGAACATGGCCCAAAAATTCCATTACCGCACGCCGAGCCATGTGGTAATGGCTTTTTCGCACTCTGCGCATTCTCAAGTGTGCGGTAAGACTTCCCGCACTACTTTCCGCACGGGTATCAGGCATCGAAAGTCCACTGTCCGCACAACTTTACGCACGGAGTTGCATAATAGAACATTACGATACAAGGGCGGTGAAGTTGAAATTCGCATAACGAGTGATACTTTCCGGCCCGAACCGAAGGCGAGGGTCGGAATTATCACGAGTATGCGAATTCCAACATTTCCGGCCGTGTATCGTATACTTCTTTCTCACAATCCGTGAGGAAAAGTCAAAAATCCGCGTGGAAAATATACTTTCACGCACGGAGTGTGGAGAAATATAATATGCTTTGGAAATTATCGTATCGTACGCTCATCCATCGATGGTATACCTGAAGATCCTCGTCGCGCTCAGTTTTTCTTCCCGAGGTTGGAGTCGTCGGTGGGCGGGGCGCGCGCGAGCTTGCGCTCGTTTTCCCGCCGTCCCACCTCTTCCAGGGTGGGTCTTCCTCTGCAATGCCTCCAACTTGGAGTTTCCGGGGCTCATGGCACGTCAATGCTCACGGTGTCGCATTCAGCGGGGACACCGTCTCTTGCGGGCTGGTTGTCGAGTACCAGTCCCGAGGCCGTGGTTGGCGAAACCGGGCGAGGGCGAGCATCGTCACGTGGCGAGGTGATGTCGGTGAGTTCCTGCGTGGCATGAGTGTCCCCATGGCAAGTCGTGATGAGCGGGCGTGGCCCGTGATGTGATGCGACGACTTGGGCTTTGTCCTCATCCGAAGTTGGAGCATCGTCGGGTTGACTTTGGATTGGTCCGGTCGGTGTGTCGAGCTCGTAGTTCTGGCTCAGCGTCGCGTGGTCTCGCTTGATTTGCGGAACGTGGACCTTGAGATGTGCGTTACCTGGTCTCTTAACAGTGTACACCTGCGAGGAGTGGTCGTGCACAATCTCATGAGGCCCTCCCCACTTAGGCGCGAGACTGGCGTTGAAGTGGTCCGGTGCGGATAACGGGTGCGTCTCGATGCATACCCGTCCTCCTACCTCGAACTGCCGTGGCACGAATGCTGGTGGATAAAGGTAGCGTGCTTAGTTCTCCCGGGCACGCTCGATGAAGATTTCTTGGTCGCCGAGGTCCTCGGCTGGGACTTCGCTCGGGCGAGCGAGGTTTCTTCCGAGCGAGAGCTCGCTCGGAGAAAATCCCGTGGTGGCGTTCTTCTTCCCTCCTCAGGGCGAAGAAGATATTTGGCAACTGGATGTCCCAGTTGCTGTGATCTCGTTGCGAATGCAGGGCCAGGCGCAACCCTTTTTTCATTTCCTGATTCCTCCTCTCCGTGAGGTTGGCGCGTGGCATGTAGGCGGGCGGGGTCCATGGCGTGATGAGGTGCTGCTCGCACCATCCAGCCCATTGGGCGCCTCGGAATTGAGGACCGTTGTCCATCAGTACGGCAGACGGATATCCCCAGCGATGAAACACTCGCGTCTCCAATAGGTCCATGATTACCCTTGTCGATGATGATGATATCGGGAAAGCCTCGGTCCAGCGGGAGCAGATATCTGTGGCCACTGGGATAAACTTCTCACCGCGTGGGGATCTTGGGTGAGGCCCCATCAGGTCGACGGCGATGACCTCCCACGGTCATCGGGGTTGGCACGGTGTCTCGGATCCATGTGTCATGGGGCGTGCCGCCTTCGTCAAGTCGCAGTCGACGCAGACCCTGACGAATTGACGAACGTCGTCACGAAGGCCCGGCAAATAATGGTGGCTGCGGATCTGAACCAATGTCTCCCTCATGCCGGGATGTCCAGCTAGCGGATTGGAGTGGTAGAATTAGAGTACGGCGTGCCTCGCCTTCTCGGGGACGTAGATCCTTGGATGGTCGGGGTCCCGGTTGTACCAGAGTGGTCCGTCCCGCGCCTTCCAGTCTGGTCCGCTGGGGAGGGTGCTGGCGTCGTCCTGAGCTCGGCGAATTACGTTCTCCAGAGCCATCCCATCGATGTGAGCCAAGACGATGTCATCTTCCGAGAGTCGGCTTGTTGGTGGAGCGAGGGCGTCGTGATACTTCTCCACCTCTTCGAAGCCTTTGTTTCCTGGGAATCGTGACAAGGCGTCTGGAAGCTCGTCGTCTTTACACAGGACGTGCTCGATCCTGGAACTGAAACGTAAAAGGAACATGGCCCAGCGGGTTAGCTTACCCCTTTCGTCCTTCACTTTGTCTAGCCAAGTGAGAGCTTTGTTGTCCGTTCGGACAGTGAAGCAGAAATCCTCTAGGAGATGTTGATATTTCTTGAGAGTCCACACAACTGCGAGGCACTCCGTCTCGTTTGAGTGGTAGGCGCTCTTTGTCGTCGTGAATCTCGCAAAGGCGTAGGAGATAACCTCGCGGTCACCCGTCGGTCTGAGGTGGTAGAGAACGGTGCCCATACCCACATCGCAAGCGTCGGTCTACAGGTACAGTGGCTCGTCCGCCCGGGGATGATGGAGCTCCAGGGAGTCCCGGAATTCCTCCTTCAGCAGGTCCATGGCTCATTGGGCCACGTCGGTCCACCTCCAGTTCTCGTTCTTCTTTAGGAATTCCATCATTGAGGTGGCGATGGTTGCAAATTTTGGGATGTATTCGCGCAACCATCCGCACACACCCAAGAATTTCCGCAATTCCTTCTTGTTCCGGGGTGCCTTCGATTCGAGCATCGCTCGGTCATGTTCTACCTTGGCTTTATTATGTTTGTCCGTGATCATGTGCCCCAGAAAGCCCAGTAGAGTTCTTTCAAAGGGACTAGCCGGTTAAGACTAGTGGATCGGCGCTTGGTCGGTATCGGTCCCGGACCAATTTTTCCAAGTTTCTCACCCCAAAACTTGCAAGAAAAAAAGTCGACCAGGTCCAAATACCGCGCTCCCTTCTCGGGGCGCCCTGAAAACCCTCCAAAAAACTCTAAAAATCGTTGTTTCTTTGATCGGCTTGCTTTCCGATGCATCTCAACGAACCGTTCTGAAAATTTTTTTGCGTATTCTTGAGTCTTCAACAGAAAGGGGGAAAATATTAGCATATTGATAGTCGCCCGTTCAAGCCCCGAAGAAATTCATGAGAATCTCAAAATTGATTCTTCTCCCCAAAATCGACAAGGAAAACGTTAGCTAACCATTTCAACGTGTTGACCTAACCATTTTGCATCGA
>JAPYYZ010000910.1:0-17205 GCA_030522705.1 Eretmocerus eremicus
AATCGAATCGATATTTGAGATGGGAAATGAATTCATTGAATCTCTGCAAAAATTGATTGAGCCTCACTAGTTAACGAAAACTGTCTCACTTGTTTTATTTTCCTCCGTAAATGTTTACGTGACGTGATATCATCAATGATGATGATGACCTTAGATTGTCTTGATCTTCATCCTTTCTGACCAATTCCAGAAATATAGCGCTATGGAAGATCCAAGCAAGGGCAAACGAGAGACGGCAGGAAAAGAGAGATGCGAGGAAACTCTGATGCAGAATCAGTCGAGATCTCAACAATTTTAGATCCAGATTGGTACTACATACTCACCTACTCTCCTCAATGTTTACAAAACGGTACACGAGAGAATATTTTATGAGCAACCTCGTAAGACTCAATTGAGGAATTCAAACCTCAGCATTAATTACGGGTCATTTACGGTTCACCTTCTCGCGAGATGAACTCCTTACAAGACCATCTATCCCCATCAAAATCCCACGCGCTCATTTCTCGCCACTACCGTCCTTTGCAGCTGCGCTATAAAATACATCCTTGCGGTCAGCTTCAGCCTGCGTAGAAAGCTCGCAAAAATAGCTCAGCGCAATTTACATCTTATTACTCTGAGCTCAAAATCATCCGAAACGAAGCTCGCGCATATACCGTTAGGTTTCGGTATTTGAATGTAAGTGTGCAGAGAGGTGTCGCTCGTAAGCGTCGAGTGCAATTAAGTTTATTAAGCGGAGCGTGTACGAGTTGAGAAGAGTCGCGGGGTGTCGAAAGGAGGCTCCATAAAGTGTCCGATCATTCGAGTGTCAAGAGTGACGAGAACGCTCCACTTTTGCCGAGCTCGAGTGTATAGAGGTAATGGGTGTATACCAATTTGGACCGAGTTTGGTATTTGGCGGTGCAGAATGATGGTATTTTGTCGGTGGCAAGAGGGCCGTAAAAATTGTGAGGGAGCGGTATGGAGAGTGAACGATTTTGCATTTTACAGAGTTCACGAGCGCTTGAGATACTGAGCATCGTGTTGCAGGATTTTAATGCTTGGTGAGATAGCATTGAGCATCGAGTGATTGCTCTCGAGTGGAAATGGCGAACATTAATATGAATCTGGCGCTTGATGCAACGTGGTGTAACGATAAATGCCAGAACCAGTGTGAATACAGTGCCCTTGATAACTGATCTCATTTGTGTCATTGCGGATCCCGTAAATTCCACTACGGTAGATCTAAAATATTTTGCTGGAAAATAATCGGGTCAATGGAATTGCTGCTTCCAACTGTTTCATCGGAACTTGATTGATTTCAACTTGAGACCACTGCAGCATTCTGTTGAAAAATGAACCGTTTGATGGGAAATAGGGTGCAGATTGTGCATGATTTGAAATTGTTGATTTTCAGTTAAATTCCTAAAATTTCTCTAGCAGCCATGAAAAGTCAGCTTTAACTCAAGCAACCTATTTGTAAGAGGAAATATCCAAGTCGAGCAGAACCTCAAGCTCAGTATCAATTACAAATTGTACGTCTGATGGGATATGAAATTGACTCTAACGTGGTCACATGAGCAAGCATAAGAATTTCTATAGGAATATGAAAGTGATAAGTAATTCATGATCAACAATACACTTCTGCCGATTCGTTTTTGCTGAGAGGTTTCCGATACATCTGGTTCTTTCGTTATTTTTGCAGACCGAAGGCAGTATTTGATAAAATTCACCTAAATTCGTCAAGGTTAACAGCATTTTGAAGTCATGATTTTTTGTCCTTCGATGGATAAATTCATTCCAAAATCACAAAAATGTGAAAAGTGAGGAGTAACAACAGCGACAGTTCACGATATCTCTCGTGGAGAATTCCATCTCGGGCAGATATTTTTTTCTAATCAAGTTTTCTATTCCTCGATCCACCATCAATGAACTGACATATGGATTATAATTCTTCTGATCTCGCGATACGGAGAGTTTCGTCTCTTTGAACAAATCTGATTCATCGAGACTACTGCGCTCATGTCCAAATCTCACTTGATCACACGCACCGACAGGTCCAACACCCCTCAAAAACATCTCACACTCGTCTCCTCCTTCCACCCCCCCCCCCCCGACATCCCAAAAAGAGCCCCCTCGCCGAGCGTCCTCAAAGCCCGCGAAAATTCAAATCGAAGAATTCCACCGAGACTCGCGCATCATCTTTCCCCTTCGCCCGCATTGAAAAAAGCAAACGCCAATAAATCATTCCTCCCAAAGACTCGGCCATCCTAAAATTCTGCACTCTCTTCTCTTGCAACGTTCGTTTTTCCCTCGCGTCTCTCTGCGCAATCGTCGGCTCTCGGCAAAGCTCTCAAAACGCATCTTCGGCTATACACCCATACGCGCCGCCGAAAAAAGCCTCGGCTCGTTTCCTCGCTCGCACGTCCGACGCGACTGGCAGCCCAAGAGTGCTTATCAATCATCGACGCCGATACATTTATAACGCGCCGAAGCTTCCTCCTATATACATGTATATACATGACGACTTTGCGAAAGCGTCGAGATGAGCCTCGGCGGGAACGCGGCGAGAAAAGGAGACGCGAGCAACTGCGAGACTGCAGATAAATAATCCATCGACGCGTCGAAGACGGATGGCCGAAGGCTATATATAGTGTATTCGCGCATGCAGCCATCGTAAAAGGCCTGAAAGTTTTACTAGAGTGAGAGCGCTCGAGCTGAATTGATCCCCGAATATTACCTCTTCCGTTGAGCGCCGATTGGTGAAATTTTGCGTCATTTTTTGGCTAGATGGGGGAAAACGGTGATGAGATTGAGATGATCAAGAGTCTGCTCTTGAAAATCATTATGAGTTTCGAAGATTGAGATGAACTGAGAATTTTTCCGGTATTGGAACAGATGGAATAATCAATTTGCTTGAATGGATCCATTCACTAATAGTATGAAAATCCATCAACCAGCTGTACTTGAAAGATATAGAGTGTGTTTTACTGAACACTAGAAGACTGTTGACTTTGTTTTAACCTTACATTCGAGCGAAAGATTAGCTTATCAATGTAATTTGAATTATCTATGTGATCCAGTATCCCTTACACTACGTTTTTTTTGTCAACCAGTCAGTTGCTCATGTTCAACCAATACCAATGCAATAATTATTATTGCACGGGGCTCTATTAGAACAAGTGTTTGCGAATTAAAGGCATGAATTTTTTGGTCGTTACCATCTTTTTCATAGCTGTCATTTTCTTAGGAAGAGCAGGTGAGAGGAATGATCACTCTCGATTATAATCAACCAGCAATTTGATAGTTTTCTTCAGGATTTCTTATGGCGTGGGAGAATCCTGTACCATTAAGTCAGAATAATATGCATAACGTACTTAATCACTGAGGATGAGGCATGAAAGGAAATGAAAATCATATCAAAATATTTTATTGAATACAAATAACATCATACCAATAAGAGAATTGCGTATATGGTTTTAAGAAATACCCTGCAAAAGATTCAAGGAGGGAGGTGCCGGGTCTCATCCGACAGTCGATTCCGACGACGAATCTGGATCTGATTTTGAAGTCATTGATTATGAAAATAGCGACTACTCTGAGGGTAAGAAATACACTTCGTAGTCTTATCGATATAGTTTAGATACATATTTGAACAAACAGACTCATATCAGTATTGGGTATGATGATGAGATCATTTGAATGCAATAATCTCGCAAGAATTAGAAACTCCACGTTTGGATTTCGTACGAATGTTTCCATGTGTATTAATTTGTTCTTTGATCTTGAAACATTCTTGAAAAGAAAGATGTCTTCCAATCATATTCCTTGCATGGGTTATGCAATAGAATCGGCCAATATTCGATGAGAATTCAACCTCGACAAAGACGAAAATTAGGTTCCGAACTCAAGTGAACAAACGCTCAACAATTCTTGCTTCCGTGCTTCCCTTCAACTCGATATCTCCTACTTCCAACACCCTCTGATATAGCAGAGTAACGACAGCAAATTTAGTGTATAACCCATCTTTGAGTGGTTTTTCTCATGATTTCAGAGCCCGAGTGTCTCTTGAACGGTGAAATGGTACCCGAATGGTTGTGCGTGGATCATTGTCAAAAGTCAGGCGTTACCGGAGGCTGTGTGGATGACGAATGTATTTGTTTATTATCCGAATCAACAACTGAGCCAACTATTTTTGACTCGTCATACGATACGGTTGATCCAATATCGAGGCTTGACTTCCCAAGAATCCAGCTCGAAAACTGCCCAAGTTTCTCGAATTTGATGCGATGCAGCAGGCTGCCTCACACCCAAAGACGTTATTCGTGTTGATCAGGATTATTCAATAGATTTCTGGGATGTGTTGTGCTCGACGAAGAATATTCTGATCACTATGGGTCACTGAGGAATGATGATCTCCTCGATGGAAACTTATAACAAAAGTTGAGGCATTCTTGTCTCCAGAATATCAAAGACTGAGGAATGGTTACCGCCAACAATCGATCCTGATATCATCATATTTATTATGTCTGTTTCAATCCCCGGGACCTTGATTACATACTTTCCTACTCTTTCACCTACGAAGAATACCGCGACGAAGTATATGTGTGACTGATTTGTTAGTCGATACGTACGGTCAATAAGTTGTCTCCTTCATGATCCTGGTATAGAAGATGGAAATAAAATTGGCTACGAATGAGTCAAAATCGGCCAATTCCTGGTGTAACTGCGGCCGGAAATCGAACTCTTATGATTAGTTTTCGGTAATATCACACATTAGTTTTTCTACTGGGGTGAGGCCCCGTGTTGGTCCCATCTCCATGCAACGCCGAGGAGAACGTTCGATTCGGCAGCTAATGAGTCGTTTATTCATCACTCCAAACAACCCACTAACGAGTATATAGATACAAGGCTATTGAGTTTCCTTAATTTAGAAGAAATCCAGAGAACTCTCCAAAAACCATCTTCCAAGAGCTTTGGTGTTTCGAAGCACAACTCTGTGTGTTTCTCGAATTGATACAATATAATTGCCTCTCATTGAAAGAATTTGTCGCATTTGACTAGCAACTTTGGAGATACGAATCTTACTGCGTTTTCCGAATCTACTTGTATCACACAATAATCGAGAGGTCCTTGTCCTACATCAGTTAATAAGATGCTGTTAACACAAATGTTCTTTATCACTTTATTGCATTACCTGGTACCCTCCTCAGCAACGCCTTGGTATTCAACCGGTTTCAAATGTCTGAATTGGTTCAATGTATTCATATTACACAATCTTACGTTCAATTCAAACATCTATTCCTCATTATTTCAATCATCGAATTTTGATGAGTGTAATGATCGTTTGATATGCTCTTGCGCGATCTGGTTGAAGTAGTCTCAGGCGATTCAGTTCACTAGAATGCTAAAATATTTTGCTTGAAATCATAGGAATCCATACTACATCGTGGATCCAAAATGAACTGTTTGGATATAACAGGAATTTATCTCATCTATAATCTCATACTTCCTCTTGCAATAGACGCAGGTACCCTTAGTGTACGCCTGAAGTCGCCGGAATGTCATATCCTGTATAGCTTGAGAATTTAGTTGAAACTCTCTTCTAATAGCTATATATGTTCACAGCATTTGGCAGCATATGGACGAGAGCAAGCTGGAAAGTGGCGTGTGTGTCAGTGTGTCGAGAGCCAGGCGCGCCGAGAGCCAAGATGGCGGCATCTATGGCAATCAGCTGCGACGCGTTGGCAGAATAGGAACATTCGAGTATTTCCCGCATTGCACATTTTCGCGCGACAATGAGAATCCCAAAAGCAGCACTGAGAGTGAGTAGAGTTTTCAAAAAGTGGAGGTGTGCAGTTCTGGGTTGAGGCAGCAAGCAGGGTGTCAGTTTTCATACATAACCTGCATCCATCTCACCCAAACAAAGTCTAGCCGATTCATCAAGTTGAGTGTGAGTGAAGTGACTGACGATGTGGTCAAGCTTTTGAACTAGCAAAGAAACTCTTCCATCACATAGAAATTCGCTATTTGCACTTATAGAAAGATGGGCGTGCACTTGTAAAGAACACTTCACATACCTTTGGATGTATATAACAAAAGCTACACTGTTGAGCGTACATACACTCAGTGCTTGAGCAAGAAACAAATATAGTACGGTCAAAATGGATGCATTCGACCATTACTGTAATTGCTCATGCGCAAGATGATATCAGTGTGATGAAGGACTTTCTTCAACTGCTCCACTCACACTCAACTTGATCAATCGCGTGGATGAGACGTTGTTCGGGTGGAATGCCTGCAGGTTATGTATAAAAACTGATACCCGGATGCCGTGGGAGTTGCCGTTCCAGACCGTAACTGCACTCTTTCACTTTCTGAAAATTCTAATCACTCTCGCCACTAATTAAGGAATTCTTATTATCGCACGCAAATGCACAATATGAAAAACGTTCGAACATTACTATTATGCCAATGCTTCGCAGCTGATTGCCGTGCCTTAGACGACGCCATCATGGCTCTCGACCCGCCTGACACTCGACAGCCCGACAAACACGCCGATTCCCACTTTTTTTTCTATTGACGCATTTTCAACCGAGTTTCAAGGTTATTTTGCGGCTCCTACAGTTTTAGGTGTGTTCCGAATCACTGAAGCCACCGAAAAGGCACTTATGAAAATTCACAAAGTTGCCGACCGGGATTCGAACCATGGCCTTCTGCGTTCAAGGCCAGGACCTTATCCGCTACCCGCGGTGGCTTCATTTTTTACTTTCGGATTTGACTGCACTCAACAAAACCATATAATTCAGCTATTTGTCAAAGTCCCCTATTCATTTCCATTTCTCATCGCCAGAGCTGCCCCCGTTTCAGCTGCACTTACTGCTATAGTCTAAATTACGACTGTAACAGATAATGAATATTCCGCGACTTCAAGTGTCCCCCGTGTATACGTCATTGAATTATCATGCTCTTGATTCTCGAGCAAGAATTTTGTTGAGATATTCCATCTAATTATAGCCAGATGTCTTCAAACTGAAAATTCTCAGATGAATGAGTTTAGCTCTATCAGTATCTACCTTCACTGATGGAGCTTGTTTCATTCAAAAATTTTGGATCGATATTTTGGAATAAGAAATCGAAAATGCATTTGATATTCAATTGTTTCTCCCTAAATACATCGATTTGAATTAAAATTGCAGAGCCGCCGCATAAAAAACTCCGTGAAGTCTGTACCGTCCCGGCTCAACAACAACCTGCAGATGAAAGTGACAGCGAATCTAATTATTCTTCCGAGTCTGATCCTGATGCGTCGAGTGTAAGCAATGGTGAGAGTCACGTGACCTATAGTACCCTATAGAAGTTCCTTCAATTCTGATTTAGAAAGGTTTTGTTGCACATGGACTATTTGTTTATCTAAGAGTAACCATACTGATGTCTCAAAAAACCGCTCACTAGAAGGAGTCTTGAAAATTCATATTTTCGCGAAAAGTATAGATGAAACGTTCCTAATAGAAAACAATTCAATATGTCTGGATCACAATATATCCTTTAGAGCGATAGAAGTAATGAATATTGAAAGTCGTACAAGTGTCACCATGTATAATGATGAATCTGTATTCTAAAATTGGAAGATGATTCAACATGTATCGATTCAATCAAGCCATGCCTGCGTACTCCAGATCTTTTGAATAATGACCTTATGACCAAATCTCTAGGAACCGCGAGCGACAAGAATTCACGTCAACGATATCGATCAAGCCAATAGCTAATCTGAATCATACTTCTGAAAACTACAAGTTTGGCCGATGTATGTCTATCCTGCAACACCAACACATCTTTCTCTGATCTAGAACTCGCCTGGTGCATTGTTCCGGATCTTGGTTTGGCTGACGAAATTGCGTGTGCATCGTACTGTGAAGAAGACCCGTCCAACATTTCTGGGGTATGTTTAGACGGTTTATGCGTATGCGTGGGCGTATCCAATCCAGGACAGGAAGACGCTAACAATAATGATTTAGGATCAGGGAACAATTGTCCTCAAAACGATAACAGTAATCGACTTGGGGCAGCACTATATGTAAGGAGACACTCGCTTGAGATGTGTTCGGATTACATTCAAAGTAGACTCAGCAGGAGGAATTCGATATGAATAAAGTTCCTTTGATGAGTTTTGATGGTGTAATTTCGTAGCGAAGCACCCTTAATATATGTTGTCCTCATCCCCAAGAAATACTCCATTATTGTTCTTGAATCTCGGGAAGAGGGTGAGATTCGCCTACCTCTTTTTCAAATCGTAAATAAATCTCCCTTGCTTGTTTTCAAAAATTGCTCTACTATCAGTCGGATCATGTGTGCCCGAGAAGTTTTTCATCAGGAATCAAGTTCCTCGAAACTAGGTCTCTCCCAGTTTGGAAATTTCCATTCGAAAAATTTAATCAGCTCGTGAAGCAACTGTACGAATAAAGTATAAAGTATAAATAAAGTATAAAGTACTCGGAGTCCCAGCTAGTTAATTCGAAAGCGTTGAAAAATTATTCGCTGAGTTACAGCAAGAGCTACAAGGGTTATTTTACACGATTCTTAGAGTTCATACTCGTTACCTCTCCTTGACTTACAATCGGTTGGCTAGAACTCGGGCCAGAGATTTTCTCCTCAAATTACGCCCTTGGTCTGAATTTTCATTAGGCGAATATAGATCGCGCCGGAACAAATTAATTCCAAGTCAGCTATGAGTGTACAGGTTCAATATTGACAACCTCGAAGCACAATCTGAAACTGGGATAATTCATTAAATTGTCAAAGAATTATACGGTCGACTGAAGAAGTATAATGTGAATTTACAAAGGAAGACTAAGTTCACGACGGGTTGTCCGTGTGTATATTGAGTTCCGTGTTGGATAATTAAAACGAAGGTGAAACCTGCGTATTCTTTTCATCCCACTCTATGCGTGGAATGGCACAATTCTGGTAGTCGAAGATAGAATTCATACTCGCTGAAGAATTCTGATAGCGGAATTAAAAATGGAATACAGTTGCTGATCTCGAAGCAGCTTTTTTGTAATCCAAGACTCAAGAGCCTTAAATGAAGTGACTAGCCACGTGGTAGATTCTAAATGCGGAGCTTGGTTTAAAAAGATGGCACAATAACTAGACTTGAGTCGACTCCTACGATCCTCAGTTGCGCTCCGAACGGAAAAGCATCTCATGTGTAAAGAAACTTCAGATAGATCTTATAAACTTTTTAAGTGTGTATCATATGGTCAGCTCTCTTCCGCCCCTCATTTTTTCCCCGCAAACTCGTCTTCATGATCGAACCTCAGCATAATTATTGTCTTGTACCTAGGTGTACTACTGTATTATACCAAGGTGCTAGCGACGAACGTTTAAGAAGGATAGAGAGAAGCTGATGAAGGAATCCGATGAGAGCACGAGGTTTCTTGCTGCGGACTGAGCTTTATTTTGTTCTGGTCGGAATTTCATCCAAGTAGTCTTTAGAATTATACTTCTTGATCAATCTGGATTCGATCGTGGGATCCCTGAAGGTTTTATCTGGATCACATCTGCATCGACTCTGCGAAGTAATACAGTGTCATCTTTTTACACGTTAGAAATTCGTCGTATGCCTCAATGTATTAGTCTAACATATAATTTACTCTCCACGGCACTTTGCGAGTCTACTTGGCTTAGATATTGATCACTGTCCTTGAGTTTCATTTAATATAGTAAGAGTATTGACACAAATATCTTTCGGAGACTCGGAATTGTTCGATCATTTTGGGCGCTTATTAGCTTTCCATACAGAGATTGGAGTCAAATCGATTGGAAGTTGAATTCATTATGAACAGATTTCTCTTTTGAACAAGATTTGAGATTCTTAATGAGTAACGAGGTTTGAAGTAGACAAGGTGTTTCCTCGACTGATTAGATAAAGACAGCCGTGAGCGAGCCCATAGATAAGCTTGCTCCAATACCTCGCAAGAAATAGTTAAGACTTATTTCAAATGATCACAAGGTTATTCGAAGAATGGAGTCCTTAGATATATCAGTCCCTCATCTCATCTCAGTTCTCGTCCTTTTTTCCATAATTACTGCAGGTACGTGACGGTATTGTAATGGTTATGAAATTAAGTAAAATTTCCAGAAAGGGCCTCTATTGATTTGATTGCAAAAGGTTTTTCGCAAAACGATTTTTTTCGTCAATAAGTCTGGCTATGAAAGTAAGTATACTGCGTTAAGATTGTGTGCTGGCCATACAAGTTAAACAATGGGAACGTCGACTGTCGAACTCACCACCACGCGGCGCTAAATACCTTTGAGACCTACCAATTAGGAGACTACACAATGACGTGATCACGTGGCAAAACGCATACGGGCAAGGTTAGATATTCGAGTCTTGGCGCCCTATTGGTGGCCCTCTGACTTATAGTTTCTCACCGTCTCCACTCATTCCATGATTCTCAAAAACCACTAACGATTTGGTATGAAGATGGGCTAATCAACCGTTTTGGTGAGCCAGTTGACTCATCAAAACGGTTTATCAAACCTTCTTCATGCTAAAATAACAGGAGCGAACAAAATTATAAGCACACTAACGATTTCGGTTGGAAGATGACCTGTTGCATCATTCTTCTAGTCAAACTAGTATTCAAAAGCTTGTCGTTTGATTGAGATTGGAGGAATATTTGAGAAAATCAGAACTGATCACGCAGTCTTGTGTAGAGGTTAGGTCACACGAAGAGCCTAAGACTCGTTAGGTTAACTTGCTTTCGAGTTTTCCCTACTTTTCTCTGATAACTCTTCAATTCGGATCAATATTAGATGGTTCCTTAATATAATAAAAACGATAACAATGATTGGACAATTCGACATTCGACCCGAATCATTGGATTTTACAATATTGGAGTATTCAAATGTATCCTCCGTGCAGAACAGTCTGATTAAAAATGATTGCTGAATTCGAAGCTGTATAGAGGTAAATTCTGTTTAATATGAAATTCTAGAACCACCGTGCAAAGCACTCAGAAGTGACGATAATACCTGCCAGCCTCGGAATCCAGATCGAGATGAGAATGACATAGACTCTGATTATCACACTGACACCGATAGTGATTCTTTGAGCACAAATGACGGTGAGTGTTGGATGGCTTTACAGTTTTTCAAATCTCAAATCGATTGGTCCTGATCCACATCACTCAATCTCACATGCATTTTTATATTTGTGAATCCTATCCCCATTCATAAAAGAATTGTGCTGAATCTCTCAAAATATTCTGTATAATCACTAGAAGCATAAGATTGGAATCATGTTGGTCCAAGATTGAAATGATACAGACGAATAATTCGCATGATTATCACATGAAACTATTTTACGTAAGAATCCTCATGACAATGCACTCCAGAGGTTAAAACAAGAACGATCTCCATCTTGGAATAAAGTATGAGGACAAAAAATTACAACGGAGAATTTTTTCGAAAAATATGTAACACTCTCAAAGCTTGGAAGCCATCCCTGAATTATCATGTCCTACAGCTCATCAATATCAAAAACAGAGCAAAAATTATTCGATTGCATCAAATCATTTGTACAATCTACACCAAGAGTTGAATACCTCTGGGAGTAAATGTTTTAGACTTGATATTCTCAATCCATAGATGATATTATCAATCTCTAGATGATATTATTAACCTCGCTTTAATCTAGGATACAACAGATGCATTGTTCCGGGTTATGCTGGCTTGGTTTTAGAAATTTTCTGTTCGGAATACTGTATAGACCACGAAAATATGATAACTGGACGGTGTGAAGATGAAACATGCATGTGCGAGGGCGAGCTGGATAATAACAACGAAAATAACGCTCTTGAATTTGGAAACAATAATCTTCAAAACAGAAATGATGGTTGGCCTGGACCAACGTCCCGAGTGAGAAGACAGTCCCTTCAAGAATGCTTGGCACATTCTCAAGGCAACAGACCTAACAGAAGGTTTTCCTTGTGAATAAATTTTGCATATAGCTTCAGGTGTATATCATGTAGCTCGATATCGAGCCTTTTCTTTGAACTGGCCTATATTCGAAGAACTATCCCACGAATGCACCAAGATGGGGGAAGGAATAAAATTTACTCATTTTATTCAGAAGTTAACATTTCTTGCTGACTCACGAGAGTCGCTGTTCAATTGATTGACTTGAATGTGAGGATCAACTCTAGGGATGCAAGTAGTTCGAGAGACATATGCCGAGATTGAAGCTATTTTACATTAGACTCATCTTCTACATTAACAATTATAAGAAAACGGCGCCCCCATCGCACACAGCAAAATTAGACGGCACAGTGGAGAACCGATCACACGAGACTCGACTGTATTCGAGGCTCCCTCGCTGGTTCTCTCAGAGCCGAGACACAGTGCAGAGTCTGTCCTTTTCAGTCATCCTCACATTGAGTTTTTTCCAGTGCATTCATATCTGCCATCCGATTCTGCTCAGACTATGATCGCTCAGAGTACCTAAAATTTTGTTATCTGATCTGAATTTTTCCAATCCAAAACTGTAGTTTAGAATTCTTTATATGACAAGCTTATTTAGTTTGAGCGAACACTCAAACAAGTGCTCTGGGTGCTGTAATACTATGTGTTGTTCTAAGGAAAATCTTCTATGGACCATAGACTTTATCACCACGGAGAAGAGGGAGTGTTTGGTTCCAATATGAGTCAATGCAAAATTGCAGGAAAGTGATGGTATTTCGAAAGAATTGCCCATACTCAACTGCCAAAGATGATATTCACACAATTGAATGCGAGTGTATTTGCAATGGCTTCATGCAGAAGTTCGGTACAAAACACGGAAACGATCAGCAATCGAAGCTCAACTCAGTTGTGGATATTTAGGGTAGACGTTGACGACCTCGAAGCCTTATGCATGACTGGAATCAATTCATCAACAAATTCATCAAAAAACCATACAGCTGACTGAAACTATTACAGAATGCAAAATGGGCACAAAGGATTTGATGATCTTTTAGTGAGCTGCCCAGGAGTATTCGCAACTTATGCACGAATGTGCAGAGTCAACGACCAATTGATGGCTGTTTTCATACAGAAAACAACGCAACTAGCTCGCGAAACGCCTCGACAATGGCAAAGGCAACTCACACTGCATATTTTGGGGCACGAGGAAAATCCGATCCATCTATACAGTTTATCCGACACTATGAGAAACTAAAATCCATAGCCGCCAAAATATAATGATAACAAAGTGAGGTTGCTGATATTTGAAGGATTGATAGCTGTAGCTTCTCCTGGTAGCTTCGAGGTTAGCTTCCAAAACAAATGAAGCACAAACAGCTAACAAAAATCATATTCTCACACCACAACAATGAATAAGTACATAGACTGCTATATCAAACGTTTAACGACAAGAAAAAAATTATTAAAAGCGGTGCATTCTTTCAAATTTTTGTCTAGCGATAAGATTTTGATTGGATAGCTTAATTAAGAGTAAAGCACCGGGCCAATGATGGAACACCTTCTAGCCAATGATCCACTGCAGCTCGGTATTCTTTTTACATTTGATAGTTTTAGCGAATGTTTAGGCTGTTGACTTTGAACGCGGGACAAATTTTGTGAAGATAAAGCAGTGCCTGGGCTTTTACTCTCCTCAGCAGTCGACTGAAGAGGAAAGCGATTCATCATCAGCGTTGAGATTTTGAAGCAGATCGAGGGGGTTTTCTACGCTACTTTTTTTTACTTCGCTCCCAAGCTTGCCTTCACATTCAAACCTATACCTAGATGCTAATGACCAAGACTTGGAAGAGATGCTACATGTCTGATGAAGACATTTTATGAGTACATCTCCCATGCAAAAATTCTCTGACGTTTCCTTCAAATTTGAATGCCAAGGCTATCGAATGCAGCTTTTTATCCATGTTTGTGTATGGGGAAGAATTTACACAATCACAAATGTCATATTCATGCCTGTAGGAATAAAATTGAATGAATCACTAAAAACTGTTGTCTTTATATTATTCTTAATTGGAACGTCGAGATTTTTATGACTTCCGATTTCCATCTTTGAGAAAATCTGTCATGTTATTGAACGGAATGTGGGAACAATTACGTTTGAAAAAATTCATAGGATCCATGCGAGTATCATCACGAAGTTGTACGGGGTGGAGATTGTCAGTGTCCTTTGTAAAACGTCAAAGCGTATTGTAAAAGAGATGCTACTCGATTTAGAAGTTACCAGCAATACAAATGAAGTCCCACCATCATTAGGGGAAGTGAGTTGAATGATTGGTATTTTCAAAATCATGGACGAGTACAAGTGATCTCGTCACACCGGCTTCATAACTATCCAACACACTTGCTTATAATTAACTCGCGATCATGGGCATCTCATAACTCATCGTTGATATTCTATGGATCGAACATCTAATGTCGCAAAGTCACCCCTGCTCAGAAGCTCAAATATCAGCAACGGACTCCTCAATATTCACGCATTTTCCTAGTGTTAGCTCATTTTCGCGCGGCGCACTAATACACCAATCTAGAAAGGAGGTGGAAACCGCATACTGACGCGTCTTCGTGTTTGCGGCGACGCGATACAGAGTTCACGGTTTATTGCGAGCACAGTCGCCAGAGAGCTGCTGTCCCCCCAGGGCATCGTCGTCTCTTTGTTGTATAGCGGGTCCAAAGCTCCACTGTCTCGGAATACAGTGTCACCTCGAGGCGCTGCTCTTGAGACGCCTGCGGCCGGATATGTTTCTCGCACTCGCGGTCCGCTTCCGCTTGCGCAAAGCAAATGCGCCGAGCCGTGCAATGGCGATGACTGCTCTCATCGAGGCCTTTCTCGCGACCGTTAATTGATATTTTGCGCCCCAGAGTACACATGGCTTTGAGTTAATTTTGTCGCTCGCGCGAGAGCGTCTGCTTCCAAAGATTCTCTTTTGTTCTCTTCAGGCCAGACGGACTGATAGATTCGCGCGTTGATTGATCCGAGTGGCGAGCAAGAGACATGGCGCTGGAGAGATATTTTGGAGGTTAAGTGTAAGTTCCGATACGAGACTTTGTGGATTATAGATAAGAGTTGTGAGGTGCTTCGATATTTGAGAATTGATAAGTACTATGGAGCGATTATTCGTATATCATTCTTTGATCGGCGCCCTAATTACATTTGCAAAGTTATCGAAGTAAGTGGAATCCATGGCAGGACCCTCAAACTGGATTAGTAGAAAGTGATCGCAATAACTGGGAAAATCAATCGTTGGTTCTCCCAGCATTGGTTTTCACAATAAACTCGGAAAACCTATAATTGGTTTTCCCAGTTGATTGAAAAATTTGTTCTATTCGATGATCTCTCCATTGCTTCATTGACTCTCAATGAGCTGGCATTCAGGTGATTTTGAGCAAATCTTCCGCTAAAAAGACCCTACTCAAAGCTCAAGATGTGACGAATCAGCTATGACCAAAATTGCCTCACTTTGCCGGGTATTTCTTGGGTACTACGTTTTTTGGATCTATCGCAGTCCAATGCTTTCGATAATTGGCGTTCTTTGGGGAATACAATTTCTGGAGGAGCTACAATCATCAATAAAGTGGTTTACCTGGAACTTAATCTTGGTCATAGATGGCTGAGTAGAAAATGCTCATGTGACTGTAAACGTTGATCGCGTACGTACCTGTAACACACAGAAGGAAGAATTCTTACTCAGTGATCAATGTGAAATGTACATGATACGATATTTTCTATTGTCTCATCTTGATCTACGACCCAATCTTTCTGTGGCTTCATCGTGACTCCTAAGCTCACCACAGAAAGATAAGAATGATGTAGATCCAACTGGGCTATTTGAAAATGATAAAAAACCCTAAAGATAACGATTTGATGAAATATTTCGAGATCGCACCAATTTCATCATGACTTGTGTACTTTAGAGAATGAATTTTGTGGGAGAGTAAGGAGATAGTTGGTATAGCGATTACAAGCTGATCATCCTTGTGTTTGATATTCTGCTTTCTGTCTAAGTCAGCGGTTGCGAAAGTATACAGAGTCTTGAATATATTCACTCATCAGAGACAACTGTTCTAATACTTTGTTTAATCAAGCATTGACGCAAAATTTTTAATGATCTATCAGATAATGATAAGGATTGACGAAAAAAGGAGGAACACTCGCGAAGTTTGCTCAGTGTGAGGAGATCTGTTCTACATGATGAGGTTCTCAACTAGTTTAGCTTTGTGCTTGACATTCCTGCTCGTCCAATGCATCGCATTTGATACAAAAAAGTGTGAGTTAGAATACAGAATATAAAATATTTCAACAGATTCCTAACTTAGTAATTCATGAAAGTCATATTTTATCCATCAAAAAGTCAATGTTATAGATATATCCTCGTAGCTATAGTTTAACCCCTGATCACGCTCTTAAATATATCTTGACGCTCGATAACTGTACTGAGAATCGTGAATTTGAGTATCAGTATCCCTTATGCTCCGATCAGATGCTGAATGGAAGCGTAATTAAGATTAGTTCACTAATTCTGGCAGTCTTCACATTGGAGTTCAAGAATCTGCTACTGAAGTTACATGTACACGCGAAAGGAGGTTAAGCTTCTTCAAGAATTATTAAAGATAAATATTTTCTTTTTTGAGATTATAATATTTGCTATACGCATGGTTTACAAAAAATCGTTATGATAGTCAATATGGAATTGTTGAGTACGACGCGTATCTGGTAATGAAAGAATCGACTCGATTATTGTATGTAAGTTATCCACAATTTACTTTTGGGTGTTCTAGTGCAATCAGGGCAGTGCATTACATCGAAAAATCAGATAGTTTACGACGCAGGCTGTAACGAGCACTGTATAAACATGGGTCACCCATTAGGGGGAAGCTGCAGTGAAGGCAAATGCCATTGTAAAGGAAAAAACCTAGCAGAAATGAGTTCAGAATACAGGGAAATGATGCTGAAGGTGTTGAAGGCGGCGCAATCGAGTAAAAAACCTGAAGCCTGGTAGAGATCACTGATTAGATTGCGAAGTTTTGATGCAGGAAATAATGATGTGGGATGTCATGTTTATGATAAAAATTTTTGAAGGAAGCATTACTCCTATCCTATAACATTTCTGACCACTTCATTTCTACCAATACCTATTTATCAATTTCATTTGGTTTTTCCATGCGGGTAACTCCTGATGAACTACAATAATCTTGATGATCCAAATTCTGTAA
>JAPYYZ010000911.1:0-17381 GCA_030522705.1 Eretmocerus eremicus
CTTTCTCCGGAAATGAGTGCAACACGGGCGGTACATGGGCAATTCTCTCAAACCTTTCACATTAGACTTTGAAAATGAATAATAAAGAATGTCAACGCAAACTCGTGAAATTTTGAACACAAACTTATCGAAGATTGATATTTATGGATTCAATGATGCACAACTCGAAGAATATTGCCCTCAATCTCAATTTTTATTGAAATTCGGACGTTTGTTTTAAGGTTAAGTCAGTCAATACCGACGAGAAACAGAACTCGTTCCTAACGCACGGAGGGCGACCATTGCTCCTCTTGTAAGTATATGGATCACTCTTGGATACAAAAAAGAATAGTAGAACACAGAAAGTTTTTTCCTTCGACAGCAAGAATTTCGCGTCAAAGGCGAATTGTTGAAAAAATCTCACGATTAGGTTTCAAGTTTACAATCTATTTTTATAGGGGATTGTCGTGAGGACTATTTACAAATACTATATACAAATCAATAATGTTCAGGATTAAACTCTGAGAGAAGCGTGAAAAAGTAGCTCTTTCAAAAGTGCTTGAGCTCCAGAAATCGACTAATATGATATGGAGACTTATTTAGATCGGGCTTTTAGTTTCTTAACTTTTTGCGTGATTACTTCATATTCATCGTCACCAAGAAAGGAAGTTGAACTTGTTCCATTCTTCTTTGGAGCTTGTTCAATCTTGTGTATTATTGCAGAAGAATCTACAATCACCACTGTTCTCAAACGTGGCCAACGAAACTTTTTCTCGGTGCAACTCATCATTCTGATAGAGTATTCTGCATCTTCCTCGCTCGCAATGGCTCTTACAAACCACTGGTCGTCTTCCAAGAATACCAAATAATCTCCGACATTCTGATGAATTTTCTCTGTAATATTTTCGACCGCAGGCTTTGCACGCATTTTTTGGTCTTTTCTGAGACCGAGGCACCCGATTTTTTAGCGTGAGTAATAGCAGGAGTCTGAACATCTTCGACGGTGAAATAATTCGTATCAAACGCATAAAGTGAGCAGGGTGGCGAATAGATGCATTCAGTACACGACAAGTAAGATGGATACAATTGTTCACCTTCGTCTTGTCTCCATAGAACTTGAAAGATTTTCTTCGTTTACGGCATTGCTCTTAAAGTTTTTGGTATTAGAGAATCAATATTTATCATGGCATCTTCAGAAACAGGGAACATCTTGATCTTCTTTGACTTACTATGTACAATGTCTATCATGTCATTTACGCAATAAATTCAAGATTTGAATTCAATGAACTGTATCGAGGTTATGATGCGGACATCAACACTGATCATAAACAATAAATTTGTCGTCTGCGCGAGCTTTTGACAAACTCCACTATTATCCATAGACATCTTGTTTCTCCGGCGAAAAGTTATACCGGCGACGAATTGTACGCCTCGATCTTGGAAACGTTACATATTCGATCAGTTGATCAGCACAAGAACGGACAGATTTTTGCCTATTTCGTGAATATGTGCTGAAATTTCGACTGAGATTTGATGCTCATTGTACAAGTCCCCGTGCGTTAAACCAACGACAAGTTTCATGGTACAACGTGATTTGCTATAGTGGGCACTTGCTCTATCAACATATCTTGGTTAAATGGGCATGCAAAATGTCAGTAGAGTATCTCTAAGAGATTGAATATCGTGTGGAATTCGCAAGATGGACTGTTGCAATCGTTTTTCTCTCACATTTTCATTGAACTGTCGAGCGTTACACCGGCGACATCAATTTCGGGGACGCTTCAAAAGTGACCCGTAGAGTATTCTATTTAAAGAGCGCACGCTATCACGCATAGCCACAGTAATCAGGGAGAGTTTTTTGATCTACCTGAATTTTTTCAGATTCCTAATGACCATTTTCACGTGATAAGCAAGCAAATTTTAGCTGAGACACTTGAAAGTGACAGCAATAGATATCTCTCATCCCCTTATTATATATTGTCGAAGGGAGACTGAAAGAGTCATCATGCGTGACAAAATATCTAAGGATATCGATAAAATTTTAGTCTACATGTTTGATTTGCAGCGCAACATCTCTCAGCTCTATATAAATTTCATCCGGACTATAAAGCCGAGTGACTGTGAGGTTAAAGATTCCGGAGAGTTGCCTATATACATCTCAATATTCTCAATTTCGCGCGCTCACAATCGTCAAATCTAACCTATCCGATATTTCACGCTCGTTTGAGACCTTGAAAAAATTAGATCGTGTTATTAGCGCGTGGGCAGTAAATTTGACCCTGCAATTATTCGAAAATCTATGCCCACATACCAAATGCCCGGAAGCGTGGTTCTGCAAACTTGCCCTTATCTATGTCAAAGATTGCGTGGAATGTGATTCCATGCTTTCAATCAGAGTCTGAAGCGTTGTATACGATGTCGAGCTTGCCCTGATCATTCACTCCAGGCCATCCATAGAACATGATGTCTACACGGTACTCACTACTGAAAGAGTTCCTAGACCCAAAGTTGACTGATTCAAAAGAAAACTACAGCTCCATTTAAGAGAAAAGTCAGCATACGGTACATTTATCGGCTGTGGGGGATTGAATTCTGACACATAATTGGAGGTGAGAAACCGAAGGCGAAAGAGACATACCACAAAGCGGAGGGAGTATGAGGACAGTGAGCCCAGGTATTACCCGATGCGAGAATAAGAGAGCGTGACGTGGGTAGATGAACAAAAAAGTTGGAGAGATGCAGGACTGCAGACGAATGAAAGGAAATAAGCCTCGCGAGTTCTTGCAGCCGTAGTCGCGTGTCCAGTGTCTCGACCAACCCCCCACTCCCGATCTCCTCTTCTCGACTATCCTGAGCTGGTACTGTGACCGCATTCCCGCGAGCCCTTCACAGTGCCAGGAATCCAGAGCCATATAGCTTGTGTCCGAACGACACGGAACCGAGGAGTCGCGCAAAAGGCGATCAGAGGGGCCTATGCAGGAGAACTCGATAATGAGCGAACTTTCAAGAGGTTCATGCGTCTTGTCGAAAGATGCTCACGTACATGTTCATACTGGAGGAGCTAACAATGTAAGCTCGAAGATCGTTATATCGATCGGTCATCGATTTCAAATTAATGTTCTCGAAGATTCGATCGATACTCAAAATTTGTCCACGCGCTGATCCATTTTATTTTCGCCCTTTGTAGACTTAGCATCTCAGCCTCTGTATCTATAATTGTGAATCATATGGAATGAGTATCTATCACTGGAGAGAATTTCTCAGTTTTTTGATTATTGTGGAAGCCTTCAATTTTTGGACGCTGCCTCTGGAGTAGCAACTTTACTACTTTGAAACTAGTCTCAAAATTGCTGCTTTAAGGATCCTGGAACTAGAAGAATTGATGCTTGGAGAGTAGTAAAATTGCTGCTCCCAGAGCATTGTTCGAAAGTTACAGACTCCCGGAGTAATAAGGTTACTGAAAATTCTTCTGCAGAAAGAAATGGTTTACTGACAATTTATAAACATTTCCAATAGTTACTTTGTATGTACATACATCAGTGGATGATTAATTAGGGATTATGATATCAGAATTGAACAGCCCCCAATAACGATGAGCGTGACTCAAAACCAGCCTCTCTTCTCATATATACTGACAAGTTGGAAAAGTTTGTCTTCGAATGCTTGACTACATTTACTCTCAAAAATGTTGGACATTAGTTCCATGCTATCCTTCTCTTGGCCACTCGATTCATTGACAAAAAATTTTGTAGCCAATGCACATAGTGGGAATTCCCTAACAGCTTGGCGCTTGAGCTCAGACTGAAATGCATCTTTTGTAAACATAGAACTTTCGTAAGCCATGCGTTCAAGAGTACGCTTGAACTCATTGTAATAGACATCTAAAAGCTCGTCAAAGTGATCGTCGGTGGTTGCAACGTCGAGGCTGCCACACATGAAATATGGCACGTCTTTGAGCGGGCTGTTGTAGAGATACGTCTGGAAATCGACGAATTTTATGTCGTCAATATTGCCGAACTCGTCCTTGTGAAACATCATGTTGTTCACCCAAAAATCTCCGTGGGTTATCGTTGCCCATGGTTCTACTGGTTCAGCTGCCCACGTTTTTCCTCCCAACACATCTTTGAAACTGCTTTCTATGGTAGTGAAATGTTTCCTCAAACGAGGAATTGACTTAAAAATTTCTAGTATTCCAATGAATCCTGGGTCTATCACGTGGAAGTTGATGCCAAGGTTCTGAGCTCGAGCAACAGCTTTATTGAAAAGATCTGGCTGCTTTTGTTTGAGAACTATTCCTAGGGCGTGGTATCTGGCCAAGTTTGTGAGGGCCAATCGAGCATGATGAACATCAAGACCTGTAAGAAATTTGACACAACTCATTGGAAGATGTATACAGTTGCTAGTCCTATCTCAATTCTATCGGATTACTAATCAGCTTATTTAGTCATGTAATAGAATCCCGAATTTCGCAAGATAATGGAATTATTATTACGATGCGCTACCGATATGATGAATGCAGCATGAACAAATGCATTCGAATAGGCTCAAATATTGATCAGAGCATTATTGTACAATTTGATAAAATCATCAGAGTCTTATCTCAGCTTTGAAAGTGAGCTGATTGCTTTGAATAGTAATCGGATGCAATAACTGAGCACGAGAGTTTGGGGACACATTGACTGAGAAAGCAGTTTTTCGTCAGTCTTCAGTGATTATGAAGTACATGCTCTATCGTTTCTACGGAATCGGTTCCCAAGGTTTTTTAATTCTTAACTTGAGTTCGTAGTGAAATTAAAGAATATAATAGAGAGTTAGACAGAGAATTGGCTACCTGCATTTTTTTTGACCCTCTAAACAAAAGGTATGACAAACTAGAGCAAATTCAGCGAAATAAGGTGCAATTTGAGAAAAAATTCTCAAAATTCTTTTTCAACTTGTGCATTCAATTGTTTCTAAGTCGCATAACTTGAAAAAGACTCGCAGTGGTCGAGCCCCGCGTGACGTCATATGGATACAATCATCAGCTGCGACTACAGTAAACAGATAGTCTGGCATGATTCTTTGTATCTGGCAACTTGAATGTTCTTTCAAAACGTGTGTTTTTTTTATAGTGAAGATCAATCTGTACAATGTATGATTTTTTCCGAATTTTTTGTTTACGCCAGTGGGTAAAATTAATTGGTAAGGTTACTTTTATTGAAGCTTACTTGTGCGGTAGATGAAAAACGTGATGTGATTGGTCACAGCACTCGTGGCGGCACATAAATACAAGGTCAAAGCAGTCTCAATTCAAAAAATCAGTCCAAAAGATATCTCATGTTTGGATTCTCACTTGAAAATTTTAAGTTGAGAAATGTCAACAATGAATTTGGAGGTTAGTATCCCATCCATTTATCTCACTAATACAGTGTAGAATCAAGCTTCAGATCAATTAATCTTATCCCTGCTTTGACTGAAGTTCAAAACGCCATAACAACGACGGGGGTCACTCGACGGTCCACTCAAAAACTCGGGGTTGATTATAAAAAACGATGCCAGACTATCTGTTTACTGCAGTCGCAGCCGATGATTGTATCCATATGACGTCACGCGGGGCTCGACAGCTGCAAGTCTTTTTCAAGTTACGTGACTTTGAAACCATTTACCCAAGTTGAAAGAGAACTTTGAGAATTTTTTCTCAAATTGCACCTTATTCCGCTGAATTCGCTTTAATTTGCCATACTCTTTGTTTAGAGGGTCAAAAGAAATGCAGGTAACCAATTTCCAAAGCTTATTTTGACCGGTATAGATTCAAATGTGAGGAGACGCGGGTCTCAACACTGAATCTCTCCCAAGTGAAAAAGTGGAAGGGTGAAGAATTTACATCACATGGGTCTCTAGCTATCTGCATATGAAACGCACTCATTTGAAGATCGTTGCATTTAATTCGTTCACAAACTTACCAACACGTCTGTTGCCGGAATAAAATCCTCGAGCTTTCAAATTCTCCATCAGTGTCAACGAATTCTCATCAATATTCTGGCTGTATTCTTGTAGGGATCGACGATGTCCAATATATTTTGGCAAGATATCTAATAAATCGTTTTCCCTGATGCCCGCCTCTCTCTCCAAATTTCGATACGCGGGTACGAGATCAGTATAGATGAAAAGTTCTTTCTCGAAGACTCGTGGCCAATCGACGACCGGCTCGTCTGCAGCTGGCTGACTCGGCGTTTTCGCCACAAGAAATAGCTGCTCCTCTGGCTCATCCTTCCGTCTGCGAATTGTGGCATCCAACTTGACCATCACGCTACAGTAGTTCTCCCCGAGAGGCAAGAGTTTTGTTGCAGAGAAATTGATTACTTGAAGTTCTTTGCAGCCGAGACTCTTTCGTAGCAGTGACTCAAGCTCCACAAACGGGACTTTTTCACTCGAATTGATCGAATTTTGGTCCAAAGGTTCCATGTTGTTTCCTTTATTACAGAAGAGACCGCCGAAGTTGACACTCTAATTATACTGCATTAGAGATGACCGATTGAGTCTTCCCAA
Source organism: Eretmocerus eremicus (assembly GCA_030522705.1). NCBI lineage: Eukaryota > Metazoa > Arthropoda > Insecta > Hymenoptera > Aphelinidae > Eretmocerus > Eretmocerus eremicus. Next base: position 6,508 of record JAPYYZ010000911.1, read on the forward strand.
CTCGGTAAAAATCTCAGTGCCCAGGTGTATTCAACCTGTGAAATTTTATTATTCACTTTCACGTAGCGATACGATTCGACATTGGGATCCTCCCTGTAGATGTGGTTGCGCAGGTTCAGGCGCAGTCTGAGCAAAACATGTACGTCACGATAGCACTAACGCAGTATTGGTTCATATGGGATCCCTCTCGGTTATCTCTATTTGAGCTATCTCTATTTATCTACTCTAATAACACTGAGGAGACTTGATTCACTCAATTACTAGGTACGTGCGTACGCCTATGCGTAGATCCGGCATTGCTCGAAACAGAGTGAGGCCCCAGTAGAAACAGTTAATCTGATGGCGAGCACGTATCCGAACGAGTTTGAGCAGTAGCCCCTATGTTTTCAAAGCGTTTCGGTGCTATCAAGGAAACCATGTTTTGTCGGAGCCGCGCCTGAGCTCGCTAAACCCCGAGTACAGGAGAGATCCGAATATAACCTAGCCCAATATAAAGTGGGCGTCGCACTACAAGAAAAGGCTGTAATTGTTGCTGCAATTTTAGCCTTGATACTTAACAAGGCCGCGGTGGATGCGATGTTCTTCCAATGACAGAACAATTTTGAATTTAGACAAAAAAATTTGCAGCCACATTTGCCTTAAGGACATGTCAAAGCTCTACCTTAGCGGCATTGACCATAAATTCATTCGAAATGAAACTATACAATACTTCGAGAATGTGGCTCCAGAGGGTTATGCGTATTGGTGAAATGTATCACTGAGCAAAATTTCGGAATGGTCCATGATACGATGAATATGGTTTGCTTAGAGGCTAAAACCATCAAGTAAACCATCGAAAGAAATCAGCTCGGATCACTTCCAAAATTTGGGACACTCATAGATCTCACCGATGCGCAGGTGCATCTGGAACTGCTTTTCCGAAATATTGAGTAGTTTTATTCTAAATGAGCCCATGGCCAATGTTGGTAACGTAGAGCTTTGACATGCTCGGAAATAAAAGTGTTAACGTGGAATTCTTCCCGTGGTTCATTTTTATTCCGCTCTTTACATGGAGAGCTCCAAACCAGAACCGTATAATTAAATTTCGGATTTTTGAAAAACCGTGTCAGTACTTTGGATGCTCTCCAGATCTTACAGAAAATTTGGATTTACACCAAAAATGAGATGATCAGTGAGGATATCTTTGAGCTGACTTACTTGGGACAAGATTAGAAAATTGTCAACGTCACCTCCAACGAGGAAAACTTGTCGTTCTCGTACGAAGTTTGAGCGGGCTCTGATGAATTCTTGCGCGGATTCAAGTTTTACATCTTGCATGCCGTAGCTCTATAGCTATCAATTGTACGAGATATCAACTTCACTCAATTATCTATTTGACAACGCCATTTTCAATTTATCCGAGTCATCTATGCAAGGCAGTGTCATAGGAGTATTTGAAGGTCTTGGATTACGTAATTTATGACACGGAAGAAGAAGCGAAGCAATGTCATCTACTGAGCGCTGAGCGCACTGTGAGAAAATCCGACTCATTCAACGCTATTCTAATCAAATATGAAAAGATTTTGTCTATTTCTTTCTAAATGAGTCTCTCTGGGTAGATTCAATAAGAGCTCGTACAAATCATCAAAATTTCACACATTAGATGTTTTCTTCGCATGAATCTTGATGGGGGGAGAATAAACATCTGTGAGAAAATATTTCCTTATAAAATCTTTTCACTACTTCACATTCTCGTTATTGATCACAGAACCATGACACGAAATGTTATTGTTCACCTTGAAATGCGAGCCATTCCCGTATGGGTAAATTGTTATCAGCTCTGAAAATATAAGGAATTCTTCTGATTTCAGGAATTCTTCCGATCGAAAATTTCTTTTCACCTGTGTTTTTTCAAAGAGAAAAATAGATCTCCAGGTGTATAAAGGCTCCATAATGATGGAACCGTGAAGGTCCATGACCTGAAAATAATTCGGGCCGTGGTAATGTCGGCTCAGTCCGATAATAAGGCAAATAGCTCATTGATAACAATAGAAATGATTTGATTAATTTCAATAGCATATTTTCTGAATGTAACTTCCGGAACAAGATGGTTGGAGCTCGCACTCACATAATCATTACCGTTTTTCGATATTCCGTGTAGTTATATTTTCCATCCGATAAATATGGTAGGAGTGTACTGGGATTCCGTTCTTGTGTAGATGCCCAAGCAGAGTTAATTGAGTACTGTCGCGTAGTCAATCATAATCTTCTGCTTCCCATTGAAAGAATTCCATAAGAAGCTAATCGCGTTGTATCTTCCTCGTGGGAGCTGATTATCGTCGAGCGAGTCTCATCTCCACTTTGGTTTACCTTCATATTTGGAGAATGCGACAAACTAGTGACTCGCCCCATCAGTCTCCTTTCATTTATCTCTCAAGCCATGCAAGGGATCGATCAACTGCGATCCAATGAAGAAACGTTCGATTCGCTCGGATTCTTCCACATCCTAATGACTTATTGAGGGACGCAAGATAGATACGACACTCGTCACGATGCGAGCTGACCAGGCAAGAAGAAGAATTGCTCGTGATCTCGAGATTACTACTCGTGGAGTATACTCATGTGACAAAAGAATCCAGATAATTGGCGGGAAAATATTTCAGCCAATCTGACAGTCTTTGACAGCAGACCTTACCATAAAATGGAATCGACTGCCATCCAATAATCCTAGGAAGAAATAAGTATCATGGCAGAGTGAAAGTTTTTGTTGCCACTTCGTGGATCAAAAAGTCTGCGTTAGCACGTGGTCTGGAAAGCAATGGCAGGGTCATTCGAGACATAAATCCTCATGTGGTCTTAGCAAACTGGAACCAGCTGGAGGGATAATAAACTCCACTCGTACACAATGTTTTGGAAACTAATTAAACTAATAATGATGTCGGATTCAGACTCAAATGCACCCAGTTTTTTCGTTGCTCCATTTCTTGAAGCGTTGAGTCTCCTCAGCCATTTTTTAAAGCATCAAGTCATGCACCCATCAAATTTCATCCAAAGTTTTCTCTTACGCTTCTGCGCTTCGATCCCAAAGATATATTGTCGGAACGTGATCACTGGCCATTTTGGATTTGAATACTTGTCAAATCCAAATCAGATGTCAGAAGACTGGAATTATCCTTCGAAAAGGCTGAACTAGACCCATAGATGAGTGCTCTTTTAACTGACTATCCTCTCAAACTAACCTACAAATGCTGGGAATCGATAAAAAGGCATCGAATAGATGTGGGAGAACCTTGTGGTTGGAGTGCGCAGGAGAAGATAAATGCAAATAGGAAAATAGAGTACCGATGAAAAGTTCACGCTTGCATTTGTGCGATTTTTGGCTTTCTTTCCCGTAGAGTGGGAGAGCTATTTCCGCATCTTGAAAGAGCAATGCGCTCTCTTTTCGGTAATCACACAGGCATGTGAATGTATTTACACTAAGGCATGACAAGACTCATGTAAAAAGTTTCGGCATGGGACACCCCTCCGCCTTCTTTGATTCAGATATCCTTGTTGATAGTAGTGTTTTTGCTCAGCTGGAGAACCACGCATGCATTTGTGTGTGCATCCCACGGCATTGCGCGAAAGTATGACAGATTTCAAAATAGGCATCCCTCAAGTTATTCGGGATCCATGCAAATTATGGACTATTAGTATCACTAGTATCCTTGATGAGCTTCTACGGTTACGAGATACTATCCACTCAAACGAGTGGCAATACGTGAGTACTATGGATTGTTGAGTCGCTCCGTCATACCATCTCTACAGTTTTCAAGAGAATGCGTAGAACAGTAAGGACTTCCCATGTCAGTTCCAAGTAGCGTGAGAAGCCTTTTTCAACCCTTCGCGCCCCGACGAGAGGCTATGATTGAAGTTTAAGCTAATCAGCCCAGAAATTTTCACGTGCACCTTGAAATTTTAGGCGATTATGGCGATCATGGTTGTTGCCAAGATCGAGATGGTCTTTACGGACATTATGCTAGTTTTTGAATGATGCTTTTTTGAGTGGGAAGACTATATAGAGTGGAGTTGAATATTTGGAAGATTGATTGAGTGTGGTCGGTGGTCATCTCAATCATTGCAATGCTTTGATTGACAGATTCGAGCACGATTATGTGTTGAAATCAGGCGTTATACGCTTATTCAGCAGCAGTATTTACAATACAAATCTACGGTGCCTACCAAAGGAACTGGATGCGAATCGCAACTCATGATGTAGAGTCGTGTCAGACCTCTAAAAATTGAATGAGAAAGTCATACCCGTGGTTATCCATCGCTAACTATTCACAGCATCTTTGATCTCATCGTACGAGCAAAATATCCTGACGCCGTTGACTGTGAATCCGGTTTTCATCAGGCATTCCTTCACTAAAAGTTGGCTCACAAAACAGGGTTCACATATAGCTCAGGTCAGTATGAGTTTGTGTGCATGCGATTTGGGTGCTGTAATGCTGGTTTTGTGTACCAGAAAACCATGATGAAAAGGTTGTTACAGCTTATTTGAAAAGTATGTTTCGACCACTGTGCTATGTGCCCTGCAAAATCATAATCAACATTGATCTTCGAAGTCCTCGATGATCCATACGGACCAATTTTCATGAACTCGCCCATATTTGAGTTTGTTCATGTGCGGATTGTACAACCAGTGCTAAAACATCAGAAGCGCACGAAAAGTCTCACTTGCATCGGATACGTTGAGTACGGATGTGTATCGGGAGCGAAAAACAGCGTAGAAAAAGAAACAGAAAGGACTGAGCACAATGTGGATGGAACACACCAGTACTGAGTGTGTCTCGCGATGTTGTACCAGAGAAAAGGCACTCCATGCTCATAACAACGTCAAGCTGGACAATAGGCTACACTTGCTCCCAGCTCTTCCTCCCGTGTAAAGCAACAGCTTCCGTGCCGGGGCCGCTGAATTTTTCTGCACGTGGTGCATTCATTACCGCAACGCGGCTGACAAGAGGCGCCCGCACAGAGACTCGCTACCCAATGAGCATAAGTACGCCCTTGCAGCTACCGTAGCTCATTCTTGCACACCTCCCTTTGGCGCCAACATCGGCGCAAGGGCTACTGATTGCATTGTTTCCCCGAGCTGCGTGCTCTTGCGCTCGTGTACTTTGCATCTCACCGATACTCAGCAGCATCTGCGGCTCGCGTAGAAAACGCTCCTACACTGGCAAAAGTCACAAGAATCTCGCTGATCTTGCTGCTTCTGCTTGTGCAGAAATTGTTGGTAAAGAGTTGAGTATGGTAATGGGAGTCTTTTCATCAACATTCTTCTGGTATTTACGTATCCGTGGTTGAGATTCTTAGTGAAAATAGACACTCCCTTCTTCAGCATCATCAGAATCTCCAAATTTTTGTTATCTCTCATGATTATTGATGCTCATTATACCTCCCATCATCGCAAAAACATTGCTCGGAGACCATGGAAGTGTTTCTTTCGATTATCATTGTTTAATTCATCAGGAACAATTTTCATCTGTACCTGCGGAGATGAACTGGTCGAACGATTAAATGTATGGCATTCTCCGACGTGAGGTCGTGGAAACTTATTTCTAGAATTCAAATTATCACTCTAGATCCAAACTAAGTTGAAGGGGTCTAGATTCTCTGGAGAAATCTGAGACAAAGTACGAGGCGGTCCCAGGATCTTATGATAGAATCCCAGCACATGATAGAAAACTACCATTTCTCCTTTGAGGGACAACAACAATGTGGGAGGTAGCGTCAATTACAGGCTTCCTGGATTGTCTCAAACGAATTCTGACATTGCTGTTTTCGATGAGCTCACAGATGATTTTTATGGTAATGGAGCGGAAATACATGCAGTCCAACGTATCATGAAATGCTTGAATCCTTAGAACATAATAATCATATCAACTTCAGTTGGTTGCGGCTTAATTCAAGACTCATCGATAGTATTTTACGATACTCTAACCTAAAAATTGAAACATTGGATATGACTTTTGGGTATTCGTATTATGAAATATTGTGAGAAACCGCGCGTGGACAGAGAGTTTGGTACGAAGGGCCTCATTAATCCCATATCACTAACTGTCTTTCGTCCAAAACGTTATATTGTGCACGCAACTGCCAAAATACGATCACTCGAGTTCGCTCAAGATCTCAAACGCTGTCATCACATTAGTGTCAAACTCATCCACATTGACGAAACTGACTCTTACAGAGTGTAAATTATTGATTAGTGCAGGGCTGGATGATCACCAGCAAGAATAAACTCATCCCGGTGTAATATGTGAGCCTCATGAATGATTGGGGTCACGTTATGACTATAATTGCACCAAGCGCGGTAAGCAGGGAAGCTCGTTGCCTCTTTGCTGCAGGAAAGCATCGTTTGCGCTGCTTCTCTTTTTTGGACAGGTTGAATTTCTTCGCAAAGACGTGTAATTGGCGTGATTGGCAATAACCATTATTTTGGCTCGACGCGTTGCGGCGCGAGGCAGTCGTTTACGCTTCCCTTGCTACGGCAATGCATCAAGCGCGAGTGATTCGGTAGTGTAACAGGTTCATCGGCGAAGCAATACCCACAACGCCGAGATCGTTTCACGTCAATTTTACGATATCTACGGCCGATCACCGAATGCCAACGTCGTGGAGTCTTTACCCCTTGTATCGTCCTCTTGACGCTGATGTTGGTGCACTTGATGCGCAATTGCGCGGTCCATTCATTCGGTTTAATTGACAATTGGTGGCCGCATTGCCTCACATGGGAAATCTTGGAATCGAGCGAGACAAGATGAAGCAACAACTGACCACGTGGGCGATTGTATGAGGCTGTGACCGAGACTGACCCAGGTGTGCTGGTGAGGAGACGAGATTGTGGATAGAACTGCAATTTTCTCAGCAGATAAGTGATGAAGTTATTCTTGGGTTACTAGTTTTAGACGATGATCTTACCGTTTCTACACGTATCAATCAATATGGCAATCATAAGAGTACAAATAGAAGTATCAATGAAAAACGCGAGCATACAGTTTTCCTCAAGCACACATATACTCAAGAAGGATTTCCCGATCTAAGATAAGTTGGCCTAATCTTACTCCTGTGCTTTTTTCCTCCTATTTTACTCCCAGTCCAATTCTCGGATACGTGCACTCGCAAACCTTCTCGCGCATTATTTTCATATTTCTCATGTTAAGAGGTTATGAATCAAGTGATTTGGATAGATCCAAGATGACGTAAGGTAAAAGTACCAATGAAGGAACACTTTTTGCCTAATGGAGGAATACTGTTCCATGGGTTCCGCAGTAATGTGGATTCCCACTCTTTGGAGCCAGTTAAACAAAAAATAGAATATGCATCGTATGGATGATCATTTTCGGAACCGAGATCAATTTTCAGAATGATTTCCCATGCAGTAACTAAATTACAATCCTATAAAAGGAAGGGTGAACCTAATTAAAAACACCAAAAAATTGCTGTTCCTTGATTGGGTCAGGTACAAAAATGGTTGGCCAATGAAGAAACATGCTAAAATGCTTCAAACCATGATGAAAATTGACATTCTTCCATTCCATTGTGGACTTTCTCAAAGTTGAACCAATAATTCATCACCCCTCATATTATACCTACCTTGAATTAGTTCGATACAATAATTATCACGCTAATTGAAGAGTGACTTTTTGCACGATCCCAGCGTCAAATTCACCCAGAATTAACTGTTTCTCTCAAATATTTTAGTTCAGAGTCACAACTATATTCGATGAATATATTAGGTGAGTAATTAAACTTTACAATACAAATTTCTTCTAAGCATCTGAACCCCTCATATCCCCTATTTGAAATATTTTCCGACTGTACCACCATTGGGACACAAATCATGTAGTGTTCCTTCATTGGTACTTTCACCTTATGCGTTTCTTAGAGAACCCGGTTTTTGCTACTTCCGACTTATGTTTCCTCGTCCAGTAGAAGTCACACTGTATGTCACAGAGTAAGACTGTAATTCATTTCATCAGGGGTTTCCCAGACCCCCGTGGCATCGGTTGAGGGACTTCGAAATGACCCATACATCCAAGTCCCTCAAATTATCAAGCCTGCGCGGGAAGATTTGGACGGACAGGAATCTAGCCACGGTTCAATTATTGTAATAATTAAGATGATAATTGGGCGCGAGCAAATACTTTGCCAAGCACGGCCCGGCATGTTCAATCGTGGCATATTCAACTTCTGGAATCACCGTTTTGATGAATTAAAAATTTATCCAAATTGACGGCGCACGTCATAGAATGATCGATTACTTGCTCAAGTCCTTCTCAGTAATTTCTCACTCGAAGTTTACTTAGTAACTCGTACAAAAATATTGCGAAGAGACGGACTGCTGACGTGATCCGTGATAAGCTATTCTCTCAATTTTGTATATCTGGTGAAAATCAAGATCTTCATATTAGTGGATAAGATGAAAAAGAGAATATTCTCTTATATCGTGATTTTGTAGGTGATGAATTGGAAAGAATCGAAAGCAAAAAATAATCAGTCAATGGATCACCCATTCAACTATATAAAGGAAAAGTTGTCACCATACAAGTGAACGCGATCGTCCCATCTTCCAATGAGTTGTCACCATTTACCTAAGCTCTTTTGCAAAGAACTCATCAAAACGTACCCTCTAGTAACTTCAACCATCACAGCATTGTAATGATTACAGACTCCAATTGTACCAAATATTTCTCAGAACATCAAGTAATTTAGTTTTCAACTTGTTCTAACTACATCAGAAGGGCATCTTCTGAACCGTATTTTCCGGGGGACTCAGGTGTACCCAGTTATTCTTTACTCTTAATTTTACCCAATTCTACTCCTTCACTCTTGTTCCTCAGCCCTGCCTCCTCAGGCGTGTGTCCAGCATAGTCTCACACACAAGGTATTTATTCTACGCGCATGATCCGGAATATCTCAAGCGACATGCACCATAGTCCGGCCATGTGAGAATTCTAATGGACTGTGGATAGGTGAGGCACGATAGCCTTATCGCATATGAAACTGTGGCCTGCGGGAGGCCAGCGCCAGTGCACTTTACAGCATTTCCATCAGCTACAGAAGCTATTCGAAAGATGAAAGAGCGAGAGAGATAGTAGAAGCCGCGTCTTGAAGTCAAGGAGCCACTGCATGTATCCGCAGAGTAATTACCCTCGTGCCCGAAGACGCTTTTCCCGTGCTGCGCCAGTGGATGCCTCGATCGGTAGCTGCTCTTGCGCCAATTTACGATATTTTCGCTATAGTTTATCGTAGTATTACTCTTCACGGTGGGGGTTCTTATGAACAAAATTTTAGATTACCTGCATAACTCCTTTCATGTATCTGACACCATCAACTGATTGCGCACTGCGTCGTATGTTCTATTGAAGCCTCGAGTCTATCTATATCATGCGTGAATGTATCTGGTACATAATCCGAATGATCCAAAATTATGAGATACTTTCATAAACCTACAAATCTGGCTATTCCGTACCCTATCTCGATCCGAAGGATCAACGTGAAAATTCTGGTCGGATACTGGTGAGAGACGAATGTTCTTAAATGAAGATCCACGGAGGATTTCCCATAAGATTTTCAATTTTAAAGAATTTTACAATAATAGAGGATTCTTTTTTTACATACAATATTGGAGATGATCGTTCTTCCGAACTAGCAATGGTTCGGCTGGAAAAAAATTCTCGGAAAAGTGAAAATTTGACAGAGACCATAACATAGAATCTCTGAAGACTTCAAACTAATTCCATGAGGAGATTCCCGTTGTAGAATACCAACTACAATATTACGTAGAATTATATACTGGACCCACGGTGGATGTGCTAACATAGATACACCGTCAGGGTGTGTATGGTTTTCGGTCGATTCGGATGGCGTCGATTAAAGTTGCAACTCAATCAGGCTTCGAGAGATTGCGATTAATGACTTTATACTGTTCTGGCCCCATCGGCTAGCAACTGCTCTTCAGATGGAGCGTGAAGTTAAAAGCACCAACATATTCTATCCAAACTCTATGCTGGGTCCAATGCGGCGTTGATCTCAGGAGGAGTTGTTGATTCATCAAATTTTGAGACCTCATCAATCATAAAAATTCAAAGTGACTCAAGAATCTTATGTTATCTTCGTAACACCTTATGCAACAAACATGAACAATGTGAGTTTTGAATCAGTTGTGCTCAATTAATGTTGCACTCGTTAAGAAAAGTCTAGAATTCGAAGTTGATCCTATGTATGACTATTTCCTCTTCAGTGCCAAGCTCGGATGATCATTGCAAATGGTGAGCCTGAACCAACTTTTAGTTTGACCGAGACGCACCCCCAAAATTCCAATGGCATCTCGGAAAACACAAGATGATGACTTGCCCAAAACAATCTAATCGTGAGATTCTGGGCCTTTTTCGAAAACTTTTATTTCGATTTTCTAATAAGAAAATTTCGTGATCCGAGTAAAATTGTACATGTTAATCTTGATCGTCTCACTCATGCCAGCTCATTCCTCCCATAATCTACTATCCCTCGATGTAAGATCAACGAAAGAGATCCACCATTTACGCGATCCATGATCAACGTAGATCATGAGTATCATTCTGCTTCTCACTGGGAGGTTTGGTTGAAATCTCCCAATTTACAAGCAGGCTATCTCGAAGGAAATAGTATATTACGCAACAAGGGCGGAGAGTAGGCTATTGCGGGCCTCGCATGGGTTGCCCCCGAGGCGCAGCCGAGGGGAGCATGTGCGAGGTCCGGGATAGCCCGCTTTTCCGCCCGGTTCGCGTATACGATTTTTCGGCACGCCCACGTCGAAATTGTGTGGTTTCTGGCACGATTTCGGGGCAAAGTGGCGCACCGCCGTACAG
>JAPYYZ010000912.1:0-17878 GCA_030522705.1 Eretmocerus eremicus
CGAAATACCTTCTACCGAGTCAGGTTTTCGATCTTCAAATCTCGCGAGTTTCTTCTCATTCCGCAGAATAGCTATATTTTCAACGTTAATGCACCGAATCGATTTCTGCAAGGGGTCATTTTGAAGGAAATTTCATCAGCTGTCGATTGCATTAGGTAACAAGACTCTTAAGTGATGCGCAAATGAGGTAATTAGCAATTACTGCAAGTACTCGTTTATTCAAATGGGAAAATGTCGGATCGTGTCGGCACGGTTAAATATTTTTTTTGAGAGTCTGTCGAAGTTGGAAACTTACTTTCTCGTCATTTGAAAACAATCTAGGGGTGGCGAAAAAGGATTAAAAAATATTGGGAAATAAGGGACACCCTAATGTACATATTTCATGTGGAACTGATTTGAGATTGAGCCTCATTGGATTTCGCTGCTATCTAGTTTAACAAGGGAGGTTCAGCTCCAATAGCACTACTGAGATACATTCAACTCGAATCTATTAAAAATTTTTCAAAGTAATGTCCCATCATTAGACGTTCACGAAGAAAAAATAATAACGCGCTGTATGCGATCTTTTGGTGCTGGAAACAAGAGAAGAGCCACTCGCACTCTGTCATTACAACGTTTCTTTTTTTATTATATGACGCGCTTTAAGTTCATATGAAAGATGTACACTAGCTTATCACAACAAATGCTCATCATTTCTCGGAAACGGGGAAAAAATTCCTGTTAGGCAGATTATATAAATAAACCCTGATAATTTAAGAAGGAGAGGAAATACAGTCGAAGAAAAACAGAAGCGTATAATTATGTGACCCAATCGTCCGATCTCGTTGTTCCTGGTAGGGCCTGGTGAGCCCTGCATGGGAAGCCACCGCGGACCAGTGAACAAGTTACTGACCTTCAATGCAGAAGGTCCGGGGTTCAAATCTCGGCCGGCACCACTGTCAATTTTTACAAGTGCCTTTTTGGGGGCTTCGGTGGTTTGGAACCCATCTAAAATGGTAGGTCCCGCAAAATATCCCCGAGGAGGTTGAGAATACGTTAATAAAGAAAAATTTTCTGCATGCTCCTTTGAGGAGAGATATAAGGGGCCACGGATGACGGGACGCATACGGATTTTGGCTACATCGGATCTTGTTTTGCTGGAGGAATAAGTTTGATGAGACAAAATTTCTTGTTCGATTATCTGTGAGAGTCGATTGCCGTGTGCTTGGGCTAGTTTAGTTTGTACTCATTATTCATCACATAATATTGCTTTCTTGATCGTGACTGCGCACAGCTTACACATTACGAGGGAATTTAGTTTGTGGATGGACGAAAAATTCCAGTCATAAAATTCATGACGCATTGTCTCAAACCATAATAACGTGGAATTCTTGGAAGGTCTGTATTGGACATAACGTTTCCTCTGTCATGACAGGGGAAATACTATGTCCAATACAGTTAATTTACACTGTCATACTTTGGTCACTTTGTATCCTGTGTTGAAAAGGGTAAAATGACACGAATACTTCTTCCAGTGTTCCTTGAACAAATGTGGCGAGTACCTTTCAAGAAAAGATGAACCGAAATCACCATGCCTCGTAGATTTTTCACTCGTTTCATGCATGGGAGCACACATCAATGCACCATCAGTGCCTTCATATCTCATGTGCAAGAAGTACTCGATGACAATTTGATCAACTCTGAATCCTTGAGTAAGAAGTTTTCGACGAACTTTATTTTCCAGTACATCGAATCTCGAATCTAATCGGTCGAAGGATTCTGAGAAAAAAAGAGGAAGGATGAAATTTGAGAATTTTCCCAGCAATGACATCACATAGACTTTAGAATATGAACAAATCTCATGACTGTTCAGTACATGGGGTTCAATCAAGATCAAATCTGACACTGCAGGTATTGAATTCTGTGAGTCAAAATAGATTTCATAGATATTACTAGTGAATTGATTCTATTGGTCTTTCCTGCCATGTGAGGGACTGAACCTGGCCCGAACCTTTATGCCTAACAACGCAAGAACCGACAATGTTGAATTGCCCGATTTCTGCACGTGACATGTTGGAGGTTCGACAAAAGTCTCAGCCCCTTGAATTATCCAAAGAGGATATAGATTAGACAAAGGTATAAGAAAAAGATACTAGTGAATGGATTGGAAAAAGATACTACTGTTTCGCCTCGATCCCTCTGCTGGGCTCGTCAGTATGACGGCGGAGGGATCTGCCATAGACAGCTGTTGGAAGGACGATACTTTGAAAATGCTGAATATATTAAAAAAGATGAATTGATTTTTGGTATAGTGCAACTTGAGCGCCATTTTTCCTCTTGGCTCGGGGAGTAAAGTTGCCTCTTAGCCGCACTAATACCAAAAATAGTATATACACCTCTTTTACTAGGCTGTTTTTGGGCAGGGGGAAATTCATTCCCGTGCCCCAAAACAGCCAAACCTCGCACCGGTGCATAATGTATATTATTGTTAGGCACAGAGGTTCGGTTCAGTTTCGATCCCTCACACGGCAAGAAAGACTGATAGAATTAATTCACTAGTATTATTTTGAAAAGTATCCTGCAATCGAGTCATTTAAATTTATTTTCATTCAGATTTGATAGACGATAAAAGTTTGAATATAAAGACCTATGAATGAATTGAAATGGGGGATGATGAATGAATGCATGTGTCAAGTATCATTTGTGAATCTCTGAGAAGTAATCATCATAAAACATCTCATGGTCAATTTAATCTGAAATAAGTGTTGATGTGGAGTTCGGACTTTTACTCCCTTCAATTGAGATGCTTAATACAGAGACCTTCTTGACATACCTTCATTATAAGTTTCAGCACTCGGCTCTTGGGCTTCCTCGACAACGTCAGCTAGCGCCATGCCATAAGCTGACAGGATGCCAGCATACTTATGGATGAACACTGTTTCCATGCCTAAAGAACGAGCAATAGCACATGCATGTTGCCCTCCAGCTCCCCCAAAGCATGCGAGAACATGTTTCGAAGTATCGTGACCTTTTGCCTGAAGAAAATGACTCATTCATGACTTTTCAATGGATTGGGTCGATTATGATGAAGTTGACGAGTCACATTAATGTTTCACGGGAGTTGATTATCTGTTCCATCGTTATATTACTTACGAGCTGTAAATGCAATATCTGAACTGCGTAATAGAATCGAACAACTATGATATTTCTTCACACCATCAAAAAATGATTAGCTCAATAGTTACTGTTAGAGAGTGTAAGAAATCACTTTCGTGTTCCATAAGATGGATCTGGACAAGCAAGGTTGATATTAAAAGAAAGAAATTCTATTCGACATAGGAAAACATTCTTTGGCCCCAACCCTATATTTTCTTTCATATGTCTAACAAAACAATACGTAGTGTTATGTATTTTTCCATGCTTAGTGGAGAGTATATCCACAATCGGTATTACATCACTTTGCCTAGTTAGGCGAGGTTGAACTGTGATCATCACCGATTTCATAGAAGAACTTGACTCTCGAATAAAGAATATGACAATGATTTCAAGTGACTCGTAGTATGTACATACATTTGCATATTGATAATTGTATACTTGTATTATGTATTGGCGGTTTTGTTGCCTTCACAGACTTTCTAAAAATTTTCGTCAGAGTCCCCGCTCAAAAGAATTTCAGCTTTTTCTCGAGGATTATGTCAGACGATGGAGGATGATTGTGCATCATTTCAAAGTTTCTATGGATTCAAGACTCACTGGGACGAGGCAAAGATCAAATCTCACCTGAGTTAAAGCGCGAATCGGACGACACATTGCTTCGTTTGCGACTTCTATAAATCCCATCGCAACTTCTTCAAGGGACATATCATCTCCGCGTGATTTTTGCGACTTCACAAGAAACTCATTGATCTGCAAATCGAACATAATACAGACATCGATTAGACTTTTACTGGTATTGTATGATGAAGGATGTACACTAAAGTAGGGCTCAAAATGTCCAGCTTATACTTCAGTCTGTCTTGCAGAGTTACAAATTATGACTACGAGTATTACTACGAGAAAAACTGGACAGCTAAAGTCTCTCCTTCGTGTATATCTAGCTCACAGGCAATAACTATTACAAGTACAAAAGTTATAATATAGTGCAATTACACAAACAAAATCCGAACTCTTTCCACCCATTAGATACACACTATTCGTCGTGTATTGTATCGTTTTTGATGTCTTCTCGGTTGCATGTTGTGTAGAGATATCGAATGAAAGTTATGTAGAGAATGTGAAAAATATCCATACCTCTGAAGTCAATTTCTTAAAAGCATTAATAGTGCATAGTTTGTCCAACGATTCATTTTCGTTGGGTCCAAATATCTTGGGAAAGTATTCTGGGAGTAATCTGCCAAGGGCCAGATTCGCATCGGTTACGGTTAGAGGGCCACGTTTTCTGTAGCAAGCTGGGCCTGGATGAGCTCCCGCACTCTCTGGTCCTACTTCAAATAGACCCGATCGGAAGAAGAGCATTGAGCCGCCACCAGCTGCAACTGTATTGACATCGAGCTGTTCCGTAGGAACAATTGGATTTTAGTGTTGCGTCGAG
Organism: Eretmocerus eremicus; assembly: GCA_030522705.1. Taxonomy (NCBI): domain Eukaryota; kingdom Metazoa; phylum Arthropoda; class Insecta; order Hymenoptera; family Aphelinidae; genus Eretmocerus; species Eretmocerus eremicus. Next base: position 4,571 of record JAPYYZ010000912.1, read on the forward strand.
ACATAAAATGTTCTGTTGATACAGATCTGAACGAGACAGCGAGATCGAACTCCCCTTTTCAAAATTGAACTTCTGTTAAGCGTTCGTCCTTTATCTTGAGGAGAATGATAGTGCTTCGCCTTTTCAAAAGGTTCTTTTTTTGTCTCATTATTCCGTACTCAATACGAGACTTTCTATTCACGATGTATGAATGCCAAGACGAATGTTCTAAGCACTGAACCGAGAAGCTTGATAAGACCCATGTGATTAGGGCATAAGCATACATCTAAGATTTTGGTATGCAGTCTCAAAAGAAGTTCTCTTTAACATATATGTAAATCTCATTCGCAGAGTATATATTCAATGATCAAAAAAAAATGTATAGATTTACGGGAGTAAGGTTATAAGTTGTTAGTTTTACGTCTCGGCACCTGCTCTTTCGAGCTCTATCCAGACGGCACCCAAGTGCGTGGGGTTGAGTTACGCTCAACCAGCGCGTCAGCAACTGCCAACTATTGATTTCACCTCAGTAAGGGGGACCTACAGTTTTAGGTGGTTTCCGAACCACCGAGACTGCCGTGAAAAGCACTTGAGAAAAAATCTCAGTGGTGCCGGCCGGGAATCGAACCCTGGCCTTCCGCGTGCGAGATCAAGGACTAGATCCACTAGACCACGGCGGCCTCTTATTTAAGGGAGTAAAGAAGTTTTGCAGGAATGTATATATCCTTTTACCTGAGCTGCTTGAATGGTGACCCCGGCTGTCGTACTCTCGTAAATGTGTTCATAACTGCCACCGTAGCGGCTGACATCAGTCGAGGTCCCTCCCATGTCAAATCCAATCACCGGCAGTTGACTCTCTTTTTTATAAGTAGTTACTGCATATCCGACAACTCCTCCCGCGGGTCCCGATAATATTGCCTTTGATCCATTGAATCTATGACATATTTTCATCAATGACATACTTAGAAGTTCGTGCAAGAGTCTCCCACCTTACAATTCTAATAAAGAATACTTCTTTTCTTGTACAGACGAATCGAGCTCGATTGAATTCAAAGAACTTGAGGAGGTTTGAGTTAATTCAATTTCTGGATCAGTGAACATTCATACGATTAGTTCAGTCTCAACATTGAGTTGAGCATAGAAGGATAACATTTTTTTCATCATGGCAGTATGTTTTATGAGAATCCTCTAGAAAAACCTCAATTCAATATCAGAATCCTAATCTTTTCTAATGGGCATGGCAGAGAGACTCACGATTTCATTGGTGTAAGTCCGCCATCACTTTGCATGAAGAGAACATTTACTCCTTGGAGATTATCTTTGAACCCCGAAGCAAAACTCTGGAAATCAAACAACGAATGTTCAAACATCTCGATCGAAGAATGCTCCAACCATCAACTCGTGCTAGATTCACCTGTAAATAGGTCTTGATGTGAGGGGTTAAGTAGGCATCAGCAGCAGCGGTGAAACCCCTTGGAACAATCCTTGCCATGGGCATGACTTCATGTGATAGAGATATTTGAGAGAATCCGATTTTTTTGGCAAGTTCTCCAATTTGCAACTCATGATCAACATATCTATAACAATAAATATTCTTATAAAAAATTTAATGAAAATAGTGCCCCTATCCTAAGATATCCACAAACTTTTTGAATCAAACTGGACCATAAACTTATTCAGACTCAGATTCACTGGCAACGACAATTTGAATTCACGTTTTGTAAATTGTCTAAGTTGCTCGATTCAACGAAGAAGATCACGATGACGAGTTTGAATACTTTTCTCGTAGGAGATACGGTACAGCTACCTGACAATGTGTGTATATGCATGAGACGTTTCTTCGCGAGACAAATTACGATCAGCGATTTTTCTGGTATTCTTCGAGACCTTAGATGTCATGTCCAAGAGGGTAGTGCTTCAATGTGAGCCTACTGTCAATCTCGTATTTTTGAGTAACACACTTTTTCTCATGAAAGAGTACTTTTATGTTTTGAATCAAAAGAACTTATAGAGGCCTTATCTACTTGGTTTTACGGTAGAAATTCAACAGCTCAGAGAGTGGTTTTTAGATACTTGAATTCTTTGGGCTAGTCAGTCATGAGACTCTAGTGAGGAATTATGATTTTGCTCATGATTTACATTGAAGAATAGATGATAACAATCAATTGAGACACGAAGGAAATATAAAGTTCTGTGAATTTCAAATCTATTTGGGGCTCCAAGATTATGACATTAAAGGTAATTTCCCAAGGAATTTTCTCTATCAAAACGAGAGATAATATATTGTGGATGTGCAGCGCAATCGAAGGTTTGGTCACAAGCACGATTCGTAGGCTCTTCAAAGGGAGGTTTACAAGTCTTTGTTGCTCAAATCACACATTTGCTTGGGAGTTTGCAATGTGTGTTTCATCACGGGAGTCTCAGAGAGGCGGTGAAAATTCCGATCGATGATTAAAAATAAGGGTACATTCAGGTTAGAGTAATCATCATATTGATTTCCACAGGTCACTTAATCTTAATATGATTAAGTGAGCTGTTGAAATGAATCGATTCCATAAAAACGGTGCATAAGCGTCAAAGCATGAGAGGAATGATTAATAGAGAACTGAGTATAGTTCCTTACGTATAACTGTGCATCATCACTATGGCTAAGCTCTCGATACCCTTCAGTTTCAGGTTTTTCAATTTTTCCAACAAATCTTTTTCATCGAGTTCGTGAGTGACAAAGAGTTCCTCCCCTGTAGAACCTCTTACTCGCCGCCAGGAATTTCCGGAAAGCTCACATTTACCCGGAAGGGTTGGTACGACTCGAGCTTTCACTTCGACTACGTCGGAATAGAGGACATCTGGAGTGACGATTTCCTGTCACAAATCAATCATGATCAATCAAAAATGTTGTCAGAATAGATGAAGCTCGTTGGTATTCTATGAGTAAGTAGAATGAAGATCAATATAGTACAGCTTTTCCATTTCGAACACTCTGCTGACCCGGCGGCATGACATGCTGAGCTCGTGAGCCGAAGATCTAAGAGTTATTCAATGTCCTGTAACGAGTGATGCTATGGATAACGTTCTTCAGAAAGTTGCGAAGATATTCATAGCCGGACGTTTGATTGGGTAGTTTATTTCCCAGAATACCGCTTAAAAAACAACAAAATGGTCAAAAAATCACGCCGGGGAAATTTTCTATAAACGCTATGATCATATTAGGGCGGAACTTCGTGAAGGTTTTGCAGCCGTGAAAGAAGTGGGACAATCTCACGGTTGCAACACCAGTCCTTGGCTGTATTTGCAGAATTAAAATAGAATATTCATACTTCCAGTAGGGTACTTGTGATTGATCTTCGAATTAATTCAAATAACTGCTAAAATATGAAATGTGAGACTTACGAGATCAAAAATGTTGGGCCTCGCTTGATTGCCAATGAAGAGTAAATCTTTGAATCCTTCATTTATTACTAGCGCCATCTTCGCCCCTTTTCTCTCGAGTAGTGCGTTAGTTGCTACTGTTGTTCCCATCCGAATCCATCCTATCCGAGACGTATCTATTTTGTCTCTGATAGGAATTCCAATTTCCTGAATGATGACAAGCGTCACGTAGGGGATTAATGGATATGTGATTTGTCGTTTTCCTCAAAATTATTGAAGAATAACGCATGGAGAATATGCATCATGAATCTTGAAAGAATCTTTTAAAAAATCTAAGGAATGGAACAAAAGATGATCCTTTTTTTGAGTGTGCGAAAAATACCACGAATCTTCAAATTGCTACGCGGGAAACTGACGAATTGAGTATTGATTTGATTCCTAAATCTTCATATCAAATTTTAAATGTCAATCACCTGTTCCAGAATCCGCCGGATCCCCTCTCGAGGAGCATCTTCGTAATTCGCTGGGTCGACTGACAAGAGTTTCATAACTCGTACCTTTCCACCTGGACACTTGGCATAAATATCGGTAAAAGTACCGCCCCGGTCGATGGCAAAACAGAACTGATCATTTGTCATGATGTTCAACTCTGTAATATAGAAATGAACTCGATTTCATTGTCAAACTCTTGCATGGCGCTTCAGTCATAGAGTTGAGGCCTCCGTACCCGCGTAAAAATCGAGAATATTGCCAATATATTGGCAATATAATTGCAGAATTATATGGGCCTTATATTGGCAATATATTGCGAATACAATTTCCAATATATTGGCAATATAGCGCCAAAGAGCATCCTCCGCTATTTCCCCAATATATTGAAGAATCGGAATCCCACGATATTGCTGATGTATTGCCAATATATTGCCCATATATTGCCAATATATTGCTCATATACATGCCAAGATAATGGTGAGTCAATTTTGAGAAATTATGTTGTAGAAAATTTGTAATTTCATGCGTTTGGAGACATTTGGATAGCTAAGGGAGCAGGGAGAATCGTGAATACGATACGAATTCGATTGTACTTTCTTGAACGTGAAAGTTTGGTCAAAATGACATTTTTTATACATATTGTGCAGCTTCACACGCGACAAATTGTAATCATAGAGCGCTGTCAGTGTCATGATTTATTGCTCAACGAGTACTTCATCAATTCGCGGCAAAAATTGAGATAGATACATAAGTTTATGAAATATTGTCAATCCGTAGTACTCGGTGCGGGTCGAGCTCGGGAAGCTCCAACTCCGCAACCATCTTCCCCTGGCCTTGACAGTCTGAATTTACGGATCGACAGCAACCTTTGCACGCATGCCACGACTATGGCGGGTACACGTGTTGAGCCCGAGTCGCGCACATCACAGAAGCATAGTCAGTACTGAGCTGTTCAGAGCTGAAACGGCGCAATGACGTGACGAAAAATTTAGGCCCATTGACACTTTCCGATATTCAAGGGTTTACTGAAGTGTGACTAATTAAAAATATTCGCAACAATAATGCAGGTGTATGATGAAAACAAAGAGGAGTTATTGTGCTTCATAAATAAGAGATTTTGTCTACTAATTCTTCTTGATCAGAGTATCGGCCTATGAAAAATTTCACTGATGGAGATGGCTATGACTGTGAGTGGCTGTATGAAATTCTCGTGAAAGTTGTGATGGATGTCTGCCTCAATCAATTCAATCAATGAACAATTTTTTAATAGACAGTTCGAACGCAAGGCAGCGAGCCAACACAACGCGCAACGATCTTGCGTTGAATTCAAATCATTCAACATGTCTGCGCTAGCTCATGGGAAGGGAGGTTTATCGAAGATAGCAACTCTGCAATGTTTGATCTGAGATAGAGGGATCATTTTAGCGTTTACGATACAGTAAAACAGCGTTGTTACTCACTACGATAAGAGAAAATAAGATTAATCGACAAAAGCTCCGACATATTCTGTCCTCTCCTAACGATGTCGAGATCATGGGGGGGGGGGGGTCTCCTGCAGCATGATTTTGACTGATTTATTTAATATGACAGTGCAAATTTTGATTCATCTAAGATAAACGCCGAATTCCCCAACGATAGTAGGTGTGCTACCCCCCCCCCTTTCCCCTCGCTGCCCTCTTCCCATAAACTATTGTGTTCCTACCTCTGCTTTGCTTCAATATTTTTCCATGCATCTCAACTCGTTTGAATCTTCTGTAAAAACTTACACAATAAGAGCTGGAGATTGTTCAATTTTAATTGGCGGGGACATTACCGGCGGGGTGTACCCTACAGCCCCTACACCTGCCAGCGTCTCCCCTCGGCGGTCCACTGGCTTTTGTATTTGTTTCATAGCATAGATTCGTGGTCGTACTTAACATCTCCATAAAAGACCTTGTCTAAGGATTTATTGAAATGAGAAATATCGAGTTAACAAGAAGTTGAAGAGGCTAGCGGAATTTGGGATTTTAGCCTGGAATTTATTGTAGATGTTTCCCATCAGAATTTGAGTTGATTCGGAAAGATGCAGCAGGCCATTTGTATCGTGTTATGGCTAGGTGCGTTTCAAGATTCTTGTTGAGTTTAGTCACTTATTTTTTCATATTCTTTCAGAGTAAACACGAGCATGTTCGAGTGCGCAGCAAATTCATGATATACGGGAGTTGGGGATTTTCATATCCATATCAAGCTTCCGATGTTCATCACCCTGCATTTTCGATTCCCATCAAAAGCCTTTGATTAAACCTCGCATCGCGGTCGAGCCGCGAGAATACGAGTCAAGTTGGAAAGAAGCACTAACTTGATCACTACTGTTTTACGTTGCATCGCTAGAACTCATAAAAATGTAACATAATTCAAAGTTCCCGCGGGTGATAAAGTCTCGATCAATCTTATCGGTCGAGCACTAAAGTGAGGTCAACAACGATATTCAATTTGCAACAGGTCCTCAATTCTGAGAAGGGCAATATGAGATGTTCTCAACATCTTGATTTGAAAAAAATCAGTGACCGATATTGTGACCGAACTTTTTTGTACAAAGAATATTTATTGCTGAGATGCGATGAGAGGCAAGAAATTACACCAGAATACTCTGGGTATTTGAACGTGAACCGCTCATAGTTCATACCTGTCCACATATATTTTCTTTCTTTCTCTCTCATACTAGCCCAAATTGACAAAAAAATAGCCCAATTTCATTTTTCATGCTCCATTTGGAGACACTTCAGTCCTGTGAAGCCCAGATTTCCGATAAAAAAAAACGTTTTCAGCTTCCTTATACTATCTCCCATCAATTCAGTAATATAGACTCATTCAAAGATCGCCATGCATGGAGTCAAACGTGGGCCATGACAAGATGATTTGTGTCTTCGTCGGGTTCACAATCAATTGAGCGTTGAGTACAACAGTCGTGTAGTGCTTTTTGTCACATTCACGTTAGTACGGATAAGAATGTAACAGTTACTTGAATGATCATAGCTACATATTCTCAACATTCACCAATATCCTGATTAGTAACTCGACCCCTAACGCGGAATATTTTGACAGCTTTTGTCACGCGGAGATCAGAACACTACTCACCGCGTGCAACCACGATTATCACGGGATTTAAATCAAAGTCAATTGCATGTCTCACGTCTCATGTGACACCAACTGATAATCCCGGCACTTTCACTTGAACTATCAATTCCTGTGCAATACACTCCTTATATTAGACAAAAGTCACGCGCAACTGATAGCGGTTTCCCCCTGGAATTTCCAGACTGGAAAGCGCGATACTGTATAGCTAACCTAACTTCACATTTATTCTTCATGTGATATATATATATGTATGTATCCACGTCTCTTCAAGATAGTTCTCAACAATATGAAGATTGGAGTCCAGTATCCATGTGAATCAATTCGATTATCAATAACTCCTATGCTTCAATAGTTTTGGGACTGAAAAATTGTCACCTCGAACAAAATGACTCAATTCACTATGTTCCTGGAAGAATAACTAGTGTTGCAATTATGTAACTGATATTGATTTTCGTGATCACCACTCAACAATTAGTTCCTAAGAAATGTCGCCGATACGGATCGATGATGGACTGAATATATTAGTGATGATTCGAAATAGTCTCAATCAATGATTTAGTATAATCGACCAATAGTGTATTGTGCACCGGTGCGAAGTCCAGCTGTTTTGAGGCACGGTAATGGTTTTTCTCCGAGAGCAAATATCATCCGTGGCTCGGAATGGTCAAATGGGCGAAGTGCATACACTATAATTGTCAGCATCAGGGGAGAAGGCTGTAATAACAAAAAATACTTTCTCATATACTGGGCGAAAATTGCATTCTCCGTTTCCCGGGTAAATGATGAGATGAATCTGTCTCCTGGACTTAGTCCTTGAATTTGCGAGCTCGGTCTAAGATTGTATATGATTCTGGAGGTTCACAGTTCTTTTGTGTTCAAAAGTTCAATTCACGCAAAACTCTCATTCAAGAGTTGATGAAAAAGTTTGCAGTCCATTGAATTCGAATGGAAAAATCATCTAATCAACTCATTTTCTACAAAAACTTGTCTTTCCACAATGAATTTGAAAGAATTCTGATTAGCCAGTGATCTCTTCTACCCTAGAAGACAGATTCAAGCGGATCTCGTGACTTCAAACTTGATTAATATATTACTTTATTATATAGAGGGTTCCCAACGAAATTGACGAAAGTCCGTTTCTGAAAGTGCCAACAAACATACCTCAATTCTCATGCTGCTTATATTGTTTTCTAGTCCAACATTCTATATGAGTTCCAAAGCGGTAGCATGTTTCGAGTCGAAAAAATTCGCGCCAATGATTTTTTGAAAAGATCTCAAGCATACAAATGACGATAATGGAAATGTTCGAAAAATGAATTCGCGTCACTATGGTCGAGAACCCTCCATAGATCAATGATGCACGCAGTTCTCTGGGCAACTTATTCCAGCAAAAGTGCATCCAGGATTACTCAACTCATGTCGGAAAGATTTTTTGCTCTTGGCGAATACACTCCGGGATGATCGTATAATGAATAATAGATGAAAACGAGACACCAAGACATTCAAATTCGGTATAAATTTAATTTCAGCTCATAAAGTTCTCATAACTTTGACAGATGCATCTTCAATCATTCATATTCTCTTCGAAAGGACAAATAAAACTCTTACATCATTAACAGATCATCGCGATTTTCTACAATTAATTTACGAGCACTCATTGTACGTATTTTACATTCAAAGAGCTGATCCATACATCCTTAAGATTAAAACCACACTCTTCTTAAAACACATCAAACTTATAACATTACAAAATGACTAACAGTCTCGAAACGCGACTCAGAGAGCATTCCATGCTCTGTCTCGAATACGTACTCAACAAATATTTTCACTATTTATAATTCATGTAACTCTGATCGATTTTGAAAGACTTTTCCACCGCATAATTTCTTTCGCTTTCGTGAACAACTATGATTATATTCGGATCCTTTCTTTTTGTATATCATTATACATGTCCTCCGTTAGCTTCACATACTTTCCCGATTTTTCCAAGAAATATATAGGATCTTGAACCTAGAAATAGAAATGGATAAAATCAATTAAAATTTTCTCATCTATGTTCCTAATGACTTGGTAGAATCAAAGCACTACAACCTTGTGTACATTGATCCCATCATCCTGCAGATCTTTCTTTTTCAGTTTGAATGTGCCTAGAAACAGAATGTATTCTTTTACTGACTTCCACATTGTTTGAAATTAAAATGACCGTGTACTGTGACCATTACCTGTCATCGGAAGTGTGGACAGAACTCTGACAAAAAGTGGCCTCGCATACGTGGGTAAGGCTTTCTTGACTCTGTCTGCTAGATCGTCGAAATTAATGTTCTTTTCGGGATCGTATATAGCAACCATGCCAGCCTTCCCCTCGTTTCCGGGAACCTGAAGCAAGAATACGTACATACTATTAGAGAATGAATTTTGTCATCGGCAGCCATCGTAAGATGTTCAGCTCTATTTTCCACTTGCTATCATTATGAAATCCACAAGAGCTCATATTGAAGCTACGGAAGCTGTACATTGTGACGAGAGACTCGAATTTCACGAAATTGGGCGCTGAGATCAATCAATGGAATGCCCATGCAGTATTTCGATATTTTGAAAAGTAGTAATCCAAAATACTCACTAAATTGAGAGAGGCTTTGGCTCTTCGAGACCTTTTTCATTTAAAGTTTTGAAAAGGTGGCGTTACGTGACATAGTGGCGCTTGCAGTTTTTGAAAAAAGTCTCGGTAATTTTCATAAACAACTCGAAAAATTCACAGAAATAAATTGTTAGCTGCATACCATAATTCCGCAGGAAATCATCCTAATGAGACAAATAATCATTCATCTAGAACCAATAGAAAATGAGCAATCTTTTCAATCCCCTGGTTTGTAAAGGTACTTTTGCTCAATAGATTGAATGATGTTCCTTTTCGCCAGAAAAAAAAATGATTTTTTCCTTTGCACTCAAAAGAGCGAAACACTTTGGGATCCTGAACCTTGAGTTCCAAGGAAGATCAAACTAAATATTCTCATCTCAAAAAGTATCCAAGTCTGATTCGAAATCCGGTCATCTGTGTAATTAGAGTCAACCTCTCAGAGTACCATTCTAGTGCTTCTGCAGCACAGCTCCCGGGTAAAATAATGAGCTTGCCGCATTTTAAAAGATTACTGGCTTGGAAAATACTCTGTCAAAATACATTTTGATACAATTTTCACTTCTAGATGAATCTTTGGACGTATCTTGGTTCATTTCCAAATCGACCGAGAGAACTTGAGAATAAGCTATGAAATTTATCAATATTCGTAGTGAAATGAGAGTTAGAGCCTCGAAAAGACGAGAAGATATAGAATCGCTGGAACAGTTTTCGACAAGGATGGACTCAAATGACTCAGAAAATAAGTTTACCTCGACACCATAGCAAACTGCATCTTTCAAACCAATTGCGTTACTAATTACAGCTTCAACCTCTGAAGTAGCCACATTCTCTCCTCGCCACCTAGAAGATTTCAGACATAGAAAACTCAATATTTCACAGATCATTTTGACGGTTTGATTCTCAAAATAGGGGAGACCCTGTAGACAGTAAACATATACAAAGAGTTCGTGGAAAAATCATTGTATCATATTCGAATCATTTGCACGCCTGCGTTACATTTCAATTAGAGGTTTCATATTTGACAATTGGGATATATTTAGCATCAGTTGTACAATTCTAGAAGAATTCTATCAATTTTATGATTTGATCTGGAAATTTTTAGTCAAAACTTTTTTTGAGGAACGAATATGAAATTTCAATCAGAGGAAAGTAACGGAGAGAATTCCGAAAGAGAGAGACAAAGTTCTGATAAAAATCATCTTCAAGAACTCCGCTATCGAGTCCAATAAAAAAAAAGCGTTCCTCCACAATGATGAAGCATCGCATCTCAAGTGATAATCTAAGATTCAAGAAAAACTGACAGTTCGAGATATAACAGGTCTTTTCTACAATGACAGAGATCATTTCGAAGTGATTCTATAATTATGTGATGATCAGTGACTGATCTGTGCCTTGATACACGATGAATGCGTACCTGAAAGTGTCTCCGGTCCTGTCTTTGAAATAGAAGTAGCCGTATTCGTCCATCACCAGTATGTCTCCTGGAAATCGAGTAAAATGTTGAAAAGTGATAAAGACATCAAGAGAATTTCATCGGGTGACTTAGGTATCCAAAACAATGCATTATAATGATGATGATTATTCAAAAATTCGAATCTTATTCTTCGCTTAATCTTCTCCAAACGTACCGAAATCTCACTCAAAAATCATAAATTTTCACCTGAATTGAAGACACGATCCCCTTTCTTGAAGACATCCTGTATGATTTTCTTTTCTGATGCTTGCTTATCGACGTAGCCACTAAAATCACTGACTGCTTTCTTTGGATTAATTTTGCCAACAAAAACTCCAGGTTCACCAGGTTGACAGAGGATACAAAGGCCATTTGGGCCCCTGATAGGCTCACCCGTTGACTCGTCGACTCTCACCAGAGCCACGGGGTACAAAGAACCGGCATAGCGAGGCACAAATCCCACTGCCCCAATCCTGTTATCGATGTTGACTGTTCTCGGATAGAAATTGAAAGAAAATCAGAAAATTGATAAGTTAAGGTAGATACTGAATGCCAGCGTCGAATTTGAAAAAGTTACGACATCAATTTTCGACCGTTTCCTAAACTAACGTAAGAGCTGAGAAAGTCTAGAATTGTTGGAAGATTCTCAAGCCGCAAACAAATTATGAGCTAGACCACGCTTTGTATAAATATTCGAGATTGATTTTTCTTATGAAGAATTTTAATTACCAAGGTTTGAGTTGCCTTCAGTAGCTCCATAAAATTCACCAATCTGCTTGATACGGAATCGCTCGACGAAAGGTTTCCAAATTTGAGGACGGAGACCATTTCCATACATAAGTCTCACTTTGTGGGAGGTATCAGCGGAACTCGGAGGCACAGCCAAGAGGTAGCGACAAATTTCACCAATGTATTGCGCAACCTGTTCAACAAGAACGAATGTCATTCAAGTACCATGGGGATAAAGTAACCTCTTTCCTGTCAATCAATTTTCAAGCTCATGCACCCGACCAATAATTTGGTCAAAAATTCCTATCGGTCTTGATTTGAGCTTTTGCCCTTTCTCGGGATTCCTAGTTCAGCAATGTTATTGTGAATGATTGCACGAAGCAGTTTACGGAACCTTCTATGTGAAAATATGCAAATATTTGACGAACTTCATATCCATTCTTGGTGACTTTTTTTATTCTTCTTATATAGATCTCAACTCCCTGTGTGGTAGATGTTCATAGTTTTTGAAACTTATCAATAAAAATAAACCGTCAATCTCCAAGTTAATTTGTTCTGTTCATAATCTTCACTCGCGATTCAACTATTTGCTTCAGAAATAATCCGAAAACTCAAATTTATAATCAAACAAAGAATGGTATGAAGAATGCGTTCTGTTATACTCACTGTGCATTCGTAGTGGACGCAATCCGGCCAGAATTTTGAAGCGCTGAATTTTCGACGAAGCACAACTGGGACTCCTCGTAAAAGAGCTTGCCCAGCGCCGACAATGCCACCAGCAGTATGATACAGAGGAAGAGAATCGTAGATGCGATCGGATGATTTGAGGGCCAGCATTGAGTGAACGCCACATGACATAAGCATGTACCTGGACCAACAATATCAAATGAATCAGATTCATAAATTCGTTTAGATGGTGATGTTGATTGTTAGGGCTTCCACAAGACGAGACAAGACTTGATGTTAGTCTCGGTATCGTCTCGGATTTCTTCCTTCGGTCTCGGTCCGCGTCTGATCTTACGAGACTACGTCTGATCTTACGAGACTAAAAGATATAAGCCTCGTTCTTGCCGAGAGTCTCGACGAGACTCTAATATTATACGTGTATCTTGATCTCATTTCAAATCAAACTGTTCAGAGAAAAATTGTTGCGTCAGAAAATTATCGCATGAACTTCAATTCACTCGTTTCCCAACATTCTGCTGATTCAAGTCGGAGATTGAAGTTTGATGGACGTTTCAAAGACCCTAGTACAAATTGAGGTACAGATATTTCAAAATAGTGGAAAAGGCATTGAATTGCGTATCCATCGTTGGCTCGAAAAACTAGAAATAAGATTTGTATCATGCCGGACTTTATCCTGTAAGTAGTGCAGCAAATTTCTCACCTCAAGTTACTGATGACAGCAGCTTTGGGTAGACCCGTGGTGCCGGACGTGTAGATATAGATGAGTTTGTCACGTGGACAGCTCAGTTCCATGTCAACGATGAGTGGCTCTGGTTCAGTCTTTGCCAAACCAGTGCTTAGATCT